>JAYESA010000004.1:306466538-306734038 GCA_036927795.1 Iris macrosiphon
CACGTGTCACCCTATCAACTTTCATTCAGCCTCTCAACATCCCTATATATATATATTATTATAACCCTAATTATCCCATTATTTTTAGAGAGAGAGATTTTGGAGAATTGCCATCTAGGGTTTCTTCATCTTCCAGAAGCCATTGCGCATAGCTCCGGACTCCAAACGAGGCCTAGTTTCTTGCGTTAGAAAGATATTGAGGTTAGATTTCTGATTATATAATTTTTTTTACAAAATTATGAGTATTAAATTTTAGAAAATTCGTAGAGCACAGCATGTCCGAAAATAGATGTGTTTCAATATTTTCGCGATTTCGGGAGAACCAAGAATCAGAATCATGAAACGTTTAAAGTTTCGGAAAGATAATGTCGAGATCATTGACATATATTTTTCTCAGAATTTATTTCAATGTATTTTCATACTGTTAATTCTGTAGAACTTCTAGGTTAGAATTTAACCATCGGTGCACAATACAAAATTTGTATGTGCCATAATTCCCAAATGAATTTGAATTCGGACAAGCCATAAATTCCAATATGTTTTTGATGCTGAAATATACAGGAAATCATGCATGAAAGTCGAGTTTGTGTCGGTTGACTTTTTGGTCAACAGATCGCCTCGATTTGCGTGCCATGAGTCTCGAGTTGATAAAATTCAGTTTCTTTGGAAAAAACTTAGGAATTAACATAAAAATCAGAATAATAAGATTAAAATATGATTTTAGAGTAACTATTCCAGAATTAAATAAGTTAAAATAAATTATCTTTTGACGTGATAAATTTGTAATACATAGGCTATTTGGACTGTGACTTGGACTCTGATTCATACCAGCAACAGGACCCCAGGCAAGTATACCTTGCCAAACTCTGCAGTATTGTTACATATTTTTCTTGCTTCATTTATATTGCTGTGCATGCTCAACCTAGGACCGTGTGACGTACTTAGCGTCCGATTATCAGTCGGGTGTCAACACTGTACGCAGTGTTGGGTACTGTCATCTAGAGATGGACATTCGTGACACTATATATTCTAGTACTTGTCTTATCAAGTACCATACGACCCAGGACACTTGACACTGTTCATGAGACAGGATATTCTCGAGATATTCGTGGTGATTCTGTGTAGGATACAGGACTTGACAGAGATACTATTTCTATAGATACATATGACTTGTTGCATTAGAGATGATCCCGCTTGACATGGACATGAGACGTTATGGTCATGATATACGTGATTATATTGGGTGGACAGAGACACACAGGCTACAGGCTATTTTATTATATATATCTTCTACTATTGTGAGGTCGTAGACTCTCAGAGCAGAGCTAGACACATTACTTGTTATTACCACTACCGGCTCCCCGACACAGAGCTTGTAGTGGCTCAGCCTGAGTACTCGTGATGCTCTCATCTTGCATTTCACTTAGATGGTTACTTACTTGCCCTATTTATCTCATTATTTGCTGCACTGCTTATATTTTGGCTTGTATATTTTCTGTACCTTGCTATGTCCCCTGAGGACCTGGATATGGATTGTGTCCCCAGGATTTGAGGACGAGAACTATCCCGAGGTATATGGGACTGGAGCAGGAGTTGATCCAGGAGCTGTACCGCCATCCGAGGATGAGGTGTTAGCCGAAGACTTTTCCTGAGCATCCATGCTTCATGCTCAGTATTTATTTATTTATTTATTTATTTTCAGTCTTTCATATTCTGGTCTGTGGAACCATTGTACTAGATATTTATCGGGTTGTTCCCCGAAGCACTTGTGAGACTGATTGATGATTTACATTTCTTTATTTACTCTGTGGATCATATTTCATATCTGGTTTAGATGAGATTAGTTGTACCATGATTGTCGTAGACTTGTTATATTACAGCTTAAGTATGCCCTGATGGATCCATTAAATTGGGTTTGTCCATCGGTGCATACTGCTGGCCATTGCCACGCGTCCGGTCCCACGGTATTTTGGGACTGGGACGTGACATGGTTTTTGTGGTGGCCCATGCAGGTCTACGACTAAATTGTTCGGTTTCAACTTAGGGATCGAGCAAGCCTGCAAATAGGATTAGAGTATAGGATCTCATCCACAACTGACTATGGCTTCTCCTCCTCCTCCTTCCAATCTATTTCGTTGAAAAATTGCATCCTGCTTGATTCATGTGCCTTCTCATTAGTTCCTTGAGTGTAGCTTTCTTCTATAATATAGAAGTCTCTGTTGATAGAATGATAGGTAGGGTAACCTTCCTACTAAAAGTACAACTAGGATATTGACACACCCCTAAGTAGAATGCTTAATGAACCCTAGCGTCCCTTACCTATAGAATAATTTACCATTATTTCTTGTTATAGTCATGAATGACCTAAGAGTAGTATAGGCACTGCTAAGAGCTAGTTAGAGATTGGACCCTAATGTTTGACCCTAGTGGTTGACCCCATTTTTGAGGAACCAATAGAAATCTAAGATCGAATGTTAGAACAGAACCTAGTGTGCATAGTGAGATAGTGTTAGGATATAGGTTCTTGTCATGATATTAGCAGACGGTACCTCAGGAAGCCCAGAGCAACGAGTATGACATTTCCCATGAGATCATACCTCAAACACGGAGAATTGCTCGCCACCTTCACCTTAGGAAACTATGATATTATCAAGAGCCCTATATTTTAATTTCATATGTTGTTCATCTGCGACCTTAACATTCGCTAATGCACAACGACTAAAATATGTTCTTCTTTTCTCCATCTTTCAACTCGTGCCACCTGACACTTCTAATAGTAGGCCAAGTAATTTTATTCCTTGTTAAGGACCCATAGTTTGCTAGGACTATAGTTGTAGTCTTGAATTTGAAAATTTTGTGTTTGGTAGTTAGAGTTCGATAAGTTTGAGTTAATCTTGTAGATTGTGACCCGATGATTATTCCTTAGTGTTAAATCACGTAATTTGTACCCCCACCTCGATACAAGTTATATTCCCTTTCCTTTGAGACTAGTACCACCTAGTCCACTTGACCCATCAAGGCGGTGTAACTGAATGGCAATAATTGTATGCTAGCATAAGATGATAGTGTTTATTCAGACAATAGAATTTAGAGGTTCATGCCCTATTGGGTCGACTAGCAACTTAGACAAGGAGGTTGTATGATAACTGTAGAGATTGTAGAGTCTTTTATTATTGTTGCTCATTTTTGTTCGTTTTGTGAACTTGAATAATTTGTACCTCCTTTCATCATCATCTAGCGTGCTTATATTTCATATACTACCTTGACTTATTGTGCTATTTTATAGCCTAGTTTTGCAAGCTTATTCATTATCGAGCTTGTTCATGACATATGTATTATTGGGGAGGCCCACAATAATACATTTCAGAATCAGTGTATTACGGTCTGATCAACCATAGTGCGCTTGATTCGCCATCGCAATAATACCTTACGTGGATTGAGATATGTAGTGATTAGTAGACGAATATACTTGCCCTAGACATGTCTGACATATCGTATCGGTTACATAACTGTACTAATACGAGCAGGCGAACAAAGGATTACCAAAATAGGATTTCAATCCACAACTGCTTTGACAATTCCTAATTGAATTCTTTAAACGCCTTGATCCCAATACTTCTATTCTATTACGCTGCCCTTGAACTCTTTATTATTGGTCTCCGTCTTCCCTCATTTCGGAAAGACGAAACATCATGCTTGGTATAAATTGATACACAGAGAATACTAGATATACCCCATAGGCCGATCACATACTTGAGGATTATTCTTCGTAATTAAGGACATATCATATGTGATATGATCGACATTGAAGTTCGAGGATTGAATGACATGAGTAAACATATTAAGGAATATTCTCTTAAGTATATAGTCTTATGTGATAGATGGGTAAATTCTAAGTTGGGTAGTAGTGCATTGTCAACTCGAGAGGAATTTCTTTTAGATTGTGATCGAGTAAGATTAAATTGGGAGAGGTTCAAGCCATTTTAATTTTGAGAATTTTAGAAGAATGACTAAGAAGATGAGGATTAATGAATTGATATTGAGGACCTGATATTTATACCTTAAGTACATGATTTAAACAATGAAGGTAAAATCATCAACTTAAAATTTAGAGGATAAAAAGATAGAATTTCAGACTTGAACAATGGTGGACTGCATTTAAATTATTTTTTTTAAGTTGATGATTTGAGTTAAAATAAAAAAACTTGATGGTTGGACTACCTATTTGAAATATTAAGGATGTGAATGGAATTTAAGAAGTTGAAGCATACAAAAATTTATAAGTGAAAACAGGAATAATAATGGACTCGAATTACTTCTAGAGGAGATTATGATAATTGGAGATCGTGAGATAAAATTTATATGCGTATTTAAATCTTGAAGATGATATATGGATTTAATTTAAATTTGGATATGGATAATTTGAAAAAGCGAGAAGAGATATCCATAGGTTGAATTTGATTGGATTAGTGGTCATCTTAACCTAGAAGTGATTGCAATGGATATGATTAGGAATTTAATTGTCGCAAGGAGATTGCGATTGACTTGCCTTATGTACACGAAGGATTAACAAATTATGCCTTATTTTAATTTTGAGGACGACATTGTCTTAAGTTGGCTGGATTGTGAAACCCCCTCACCAAGAAGTAGACCTACTTGGCTTAGATAGTGAGACTGAGGCTAGCTCGAATCCACTTAGGAATAGAACACGACATTTTTATTTAGTTCTACAATATGGTATCCCTCGGCGCGCCTTACCATTGCTTCGATAATTGGAGCACTTCCCTAGTCACTGCCTTCCTACAAATTCTACACCTTATCTTAGACATGCCCATCCTCCAATTTCTATCTTTGTGCAACGTTTCAATTGTTGGGCGCTTTTATGCAAAAGAGCATTTAGGTATCCACACTATTGGACATGACACACGAAGAAACCTATTTTCACTCATGTGAATTTCTTCCATGATTTTCGGAATGTGCAACGTGCAACATCGTCCACTCCGTTAAACCTAGCCTTGCATTTTAACCAATGCAAATCTTAGACCATCCTTGACTTCTACCATGGCTTAATTTTAATTTCGAGGACAAAATTTTTATAAGTTGGGTAGATTGTAACCCCCTGATTTTTCAGAAAATTTTAATTTGAATTTTTCATAATTTTCTGTAATTTTCTAGGATTTTCAAAAATTTATTTTAGATTCAAATATAATTAAAAATATTCCAAACTTTTATTTTAGGTTCTAAATAATAAAATATATTTTCTAGAAGTTTTTGGGAATTTTCTGAGTATTTTTAGTATTTATTGGGAGTTATTTAGGCTAATAACTAATTTTTAGGACTTGTAGAATTTATGGTGCAAGATCAGAAATATAGAATGGACCCACGTTATTTTCTAAGGTTTATAATATTATTAAATATATTCTGGAATTATTTCAGAATTTTTGGAATAATGTTAGTATTTATTTTTAGTTTTATGGCAAAACTAATTTTTAGAGCTTCTCCTAATTATAGTAGGAAATCTGTGAATATATAATTATTCCAAATATTTTTCTAGGGTTTTTAGGTTCAAAATATATTTTCTGTAATTTTTTCAGATTTTTATGATTATTTTTAATATTTATTTTGAGTTATTTAGATTTAAAACGACTTAAATAATGTTTTGATAAAGGCAAATCAAAATAAATAAATAATATAACCAAAACCATCCAATCAAATCATGACACGTGTCACCCTATCAACTTTCATTCAGCCTCTCAACATCCCTATATATATATATTATTATAACCCTAATTATCCCATTATTTTTAGAGAGAGAGATTTTGGAGAATTGCCATCTAGGATTTCTTCATCTTCCAGAAGCCATTGCGCATAGCTCCGGACTCCAAACGAGGCCTAGTTTCTTGCGTTAGAAAGATATTGAGGTTAGCTTTCTGATTATATAATTTGTTTTACAAAATTATGAGTATTAAATTCTAGAAAATTCGTAGAGCACAGCATGTCCAAAAATAGATGTGTTTCAATGTTTTCGCGATTTCGGGAGAACCAGGAATCAGAATCATGAAACGTTTAAAGTTTCAGAAAGATAATGTCGAGATCATTGACATATGTTTTCTCAGAATTTATTTCAATGTATTTTCATACTGTTAATTCTGTAGAACTTTTAGGTTAGAATTTAACCATCGGTGCACAATACAAAATTTGTATGTGCCATAATTCCTAAACGAATTTGAATTCGGACAAGCCATAAATTCCAATATGTTTTTGATGCTGAAATATACAGGAAATCATGCATGAAAGTCGAGTTTGTGTCGGTTGACTTTTTGGTCAACAGATTGCCTCGATTTGCGTGCCATGAGTCTCGAGTTGATAAAATTCAGTTTCTTTGGAAAAAACTTAGGAATTAACATAAAAATCAGAATAATAAGATTAAAATATGATTTTAGAGTAACTATTCCAGAATTAAATAAGTTAAAATAAATTATCTTTTGACGTGATAAATTTGTAATACATAGGCTATTTGGACTGTGACTTGGACTCTGATTCATACCAGCAACAGGACCCCAGGCAAGTATACCTTGCCAAACTCTGCAGTATTGTTACATATTTTTCTTGCTTCATTTATATTGCTGTGCATGCTCAACCTAGGACCGTGTGACGTACTTAGCGTCCGATTATCAGTCGGGTGTCAACACTGTACGCAGTGTTGGGTACTGTCATCTAGAGATGGACATTCATGACACTATATATTCTAGTACTTGTCTTATCAAGTACCATACGACCCAGGACACTTGACACTGTTCATGAGACAGGATATTCTCGAGATATTCGTGGTGATTCTGTGTAGGATACAGGACTTGACAGAGATACTATTTCTATAGATACATATGACTTGTTGCATTAGAGATGATCCCGCTTGACATGGACATGAGACGTTATGGTCATGATATACGTGATTACATTGGGTGGACAGAGACACACAGGCTACAGGCTATTTTATTATATATATCTTCTACTATTGTGAGGTCGTAGACTCTCAGAGCAGAGCTAGACACATTACTTGTTATTACCACTACCGGCTCCCCGACACAGAGCTTGTAGTGGCTCAGCCTGAGTACTCGTGATGCTCTCATCTTGCATTTCACTTAGATGGTTACTTACTTGCCCTATTTATCTCATTATTTGCTGCACTGCTTATATTTTGGCTTGTATATTTTCTGTACCTTGCTATGTCCCCTGAGGACCTGGATATGGATTGTGTCCCCAGGATTTGAGGACGAGAACTATCCCGAGGTATATGGGACTGGAGCAGGAGTTGATCCAGGAGCTGTACCGCCATCCGAGGACGAGGTGTTAGCCGAAGACTTTTCCTGAGCATCCATGCTTCATGCTCAGTATTTATTTATTTATTTATTTTCAGTCTTTCATATTCTGGTCTGTGGAACCATTGTACTAGATATTTATCGGGTTGTTCCCCGAAGCACTTGTGAGACTGATTGATGATTTACATTTCTTTATTTACTCTGTGGATCATATTTCATATCTGGTTTGGATGAGATTAGTTGTACCATGATTGTCGTAGACTTGTTATATTACAGCTTAAGTATGCCCTGATGGATCCATTAAATTGGGTTTGTCCATCGGTGCGTACTGCTGGCCATTGCCACGCGTCCGGTCCCACGGTATTTTGGGACTGGGACGTGACATGGTTTTTGTGGTGGCCCATGCAGGTCTACGACTAAATTGTTCGATTTCAACTTAGGGATCGAGCAAGCCTGCAAATAGGATTAGAGTATAGGATCTCATCCACAACTGACTATGGCTTCTCCTCCTCCTCCTTCCAATCTATTCCGTTGAAAAATTGCATCCTGCTTGATTCATGTGCCTTCTCATTAGTTCCTTGAGTGTAGCTTTCTTCTATAATATAGAAGTCTCTGTTGATAGAATGATAGGTAGGGTAACCTTCCTACTAAAAGTACAACTAGGATATTGACACACCCCTAAGTAGAATGCTTAATGAACCCTAGCGTCCCTTACCTATAGAATAATTTACCATTATTTCTTGTTATAGTCATGAATGACCTAAGAGTAGTATAGGCACTGCTAAGAGCTAGTTAGAGATTGGACCCTAATGTTTGACCCTAGTGGTTGACCCCATTTTTGAGGAACCAATAGAAATCTAAGATCGAATGTTAGAACAGAACCTAGTGTGCATAGTGAGATAGTGTTAGGATATAGGTTCTTGTCATGATATTAGCAGACGGTACCTCAGGAAGCCCAGAGCAACGAGTATGACATTTCCCATGAGATCATACCTCAAACACGGAGAATTGCTCGCCACCTTCACCTTAGGAAACTATGATATTATCAAGAGCCCTATATTTTAATTTCATATGTTGTTCATCTGCGACCTTAACATTCGCTAATGCACAACGACTAAAATATGTTCTTCTTTTCTCCATCTTTCAACTCGTGCCACCTGACACTTCTAATAGTAGGCCAAGTAATTTTATTCCTTGTTAAGGACCCATAGTTTGCTAGGACTATAGTTGTAGTCTTGAATTTGAAAATTTTGTGTTTGGTAGTTAGAGTTCGATAAGTTTGAGTTAATCTTGTAGATTGTGACCCGATGATTATCCCTTAGTGTTAAATCACGTAATTTGTACCCCCACCTCGATACAAGTTATATTCCCTTTCCCTTGAGACTAGTACCACCTAGTCCACTTGACCCATCAAGGCGGTGTAACTGAATGGCAATAATTGTATGCTAGCATAAGATGACAGTGTTTATTCAGACAATAGAATTTAGAGGTTCATGCCCTATTGGGTCGACTAGCAACTTAGACAAGGAGGTTGTATGATAACTGTAGAGATTGTAGAGTCTTTTATTATTGTTTCTCATTTTTGTTCGTTTTGTGAACTTGAATAATTTGTACCTCCTTTCATCATCATCTAGTGTGCTTATATTTCATATACTACCTTGACTTATTGTGCTATTTTATAGCCTAGTTTTGCAAGCTTATTCATTATCGAGCTTGTTCATGACATATGTATTATTGGGGAGGCCCACAATAATACATTTCAGAATCAGTGTATTACGGTATGATCAACCATAGTGCGCTTGATTCGCCATCGCAATAATACCTTACGTGGATTGAGATATGTAGTGATTAGTAGACGAATATACTTGCCCTAGACATGTCTGACATATCGTATCGGTTACATAACTGTACTAATACGAGCAGGCGAACAAAGGATTACCAAAATAGGATTTCAATCCACAACTGCTTTGACAATTCCTAATTGAATTCTTTAAACCCCTTGATCCCAATACTTCTATTCTATTACGCTGCCCTTGAACTCTTTATTATTGGTCTCCGTCTTCCCTCATTTCGGAAAGACGAAACATCATGCTTGGTATAAATTGATACACAGAGAATACTAGATATACCCCATAGGCCGATCACATACTTGAGGATTATTCTTCGTAATTAAGGACATATCATATGTGATATGATCGACATTGAAGTTCGAGGATTGAATGACATGAGTAAACATATTAAGGAATATTCTCTTAAGTATATAGTCTTATGTGATAGATGGATAAATTCTAAGTTGGGTAGTAGTGCATTGTCAACTCGAGAGGAATTTCTTTTAGATTATGATCGAGTAAGATTAAATTGGGAGAGGTTCAAGCCATTTTAATTTTGAGAATTTTAGAAGAATGACTAAGAAGATGAGGATTAATGAATTGATATTGAGGACCTGATATTTATACCTTAAGTACATGATTTAAACAATGAAGGTAAAATCATCAACTTAAAATTTAGAGGATAAAAAGATAGAATTTCAGACTTGAACAATGGTGGACTGCATTTAAATTATTTTTTTTAAGTTGATGATTTGAGTTAAAATAAAAAAACTTGATGGTTGGACTACCTATTTGAAATATTAAGGATGTGAATGGAATTTAAGAAGTTGAAGCATACAAAAATTTATAAGTGAAAACAGGAATAATAATGGACTTGAATTACTTCTAGAGGAGATTATGATAATTGGAGATCGTGAGATAAAATTTATATGCGTATTTAAATCTTGAAGATGATATATGGATTTAATTTAAATTTGGATATGGATAATTTGAAAAAGCGAGAAGAGATAACCATAGGTTGAATTTGATTGGATTAGTGGTCATCTTAACCTAGAAGTGATTGCAATGGATATGATTAGGATTTTAATTGTCGCAAGGAGATTGCGATTGACTTGCCTTATGTACACGAAGGATTAACAAATTATGCCTTATTTTAATTTTGAGGACGATATTGTCTTAAGTTGGCTGGATTGTGAAACCCCCTCACCAAGAAGTAGACCTACTTGGCTTAGATAGTGAGACTGAGGCTAGCTCGAATCCACTTAGGAATAGAACACGACATTTTTATTTAGTTCTACAATATGGTATCCCTCGGCGCGCCTTACCATTGCTTCGATAATTGGAGCACTTCCTTAGTCACTGCCTTCCTACAAATTCTACACCTTGTCTTAGACATGCCCATCCTCCAATTTCTATCTTTGTGCAACGTTTCAATTGTTGGGCTATTTTATGCAAAAGAGCATTTAGGTATCCACACTATTGGACATGACACACGAAGAAACCTATTTTCACTCATGTGAATTTCTTCCATGATTTTCGGAATGTGCAACGTGCAACATCGTCCACTCCGTTAAACCTAACCTTGCATTTTAACCAATGCAAATCTTAGACCATCCTTGACTTCTACCATGGCTTAATTTTAATTTCGAGGACGAAATTTTTATAAGTTGGGTAGATTGTAACCCCCTGATTTTTCAGAAAATTTTAATTTAGATTTTTCATAATTTTTTGTAATTTTCTAGGATTTTCAAAAATTTATTTTAGATTCAAATATAATTAAAAATATTCCAAACTTTTATTTTAGGTTCTAAATAATAAAATATATTTTCTAGAAGTTTTTGGGAATTTTCTGAGTATTTTTAGTATTTATTGGGAGTTATTTAGGCTAATAACTAATTTTTAGGACTTGTAGAATTTATGGTGCAAGATCAGAAATATAGAATGGACCCACGTTATTTTCTAAGGTTTATAATATTATTAAATATATTCTGGAATTATTTCAGAATTTTTGGAATAATGTTAGTATTTATTTTTAGTTTTATGGCAAAACTAATTTTTAGAGTTTCTCCTAATTATAGTAGGAAATCTGTGAATATATAATTATTCTAAATATTTTTCTAGGGTTTTTAGGTTCAAAATATATTTTCTGTAATTTTTTCAGATTTTTATGATTATTTTTAATATTTATTTTGAGTTATTTAGATTTAAAACGACTTAAATAATGTTTTGATAAAGGCAAATCAAAATAAATAAATAATATAACCAAAACCATCCAATCAAATCATGACACGTGTCACCCTATCAACTTTCATTCAGCCTCTCAACATCCCTATATATATATATATATTATTATAACCCTAATTATCCCATTATTTTTAGAGAGAGAGATTTTGGAGAATTGCCATCTAGGGTTTCTTCATCTTCCAGAAGCCATTGCGCATAGCTCCGGACTCCAAACGAGGCCTAGTTTCTTGCGTTAGAAAGATATTGAGGTTAGCTTTCTGATTATATAATTTGTTTTACAAAATTATGAGTATTAAATTCTGAAAAATTCGTAGAGTACAGCATGTCCGAAAATAGATGTGTTTCAATGTTTTCGCGATTTCGGGAGAACCAGGAATCAGAATCATGAAACGTTTAAAGTTTCGGAAAGATAATATCGAGATCATTGACATATGTTTTTCTCAGAATTTATTTCAATGTATTTTCATACTGTTAATTCTGTAGAACTTCTAGGTTAGAATTTAACCATCGGTGCACAATACAAAATTTGTATGTGCCATAATTCCCAAACGAATTTGAATTCGGACAAGCCATAAATTCCAATATGTTTTTGATGCTGAAATATACAGGAAATCATGCATGAAAGTCGAGTTTGTGTCGGTTGACTTTTTGGTCAACAGATCGCCTCGATTTGCGTGCCATGAGTCTCTAGTTGATAAAATTCAGTTTCTTTGGACAAAACTTAGGAATTAACATAAAAATCAGAATAATAAGATTAAAATATGATTTTAGAGTAACTATTCCAGAATTAAATAAGTTAAAATAAATTATCTTTTGACGTGATAAATTTGTAATACATAGGCTATTTGGACTGTGACTTGGACTCTGATTCATACCAGCAACAGGACCCCAGGCAAGTGTACCTTGCCAAACTCTGCAGTATTGTTACATATTTTTCTTGCTTCATTTATATTGCTGTGCATGCTCAACCTAGGACCGTGTGACGTACTTAGCGTCCGATTATCAGTCGGGTGTCAACACTGTACGCAGTGTTGGGTACTGTCATCTAGAGATGGACATTCGTGACACTATATATTCTAGTACTTGTCTTATCAAGTACCATACGACCCAGGACACTTGACACTGTTCATGAGACAGGATATTCTCGAGATATTCGTGGTGATTCTGTGTAGGATACAGGACTTGACAGAGATACTATTTCTATAGATACATATGACTTGTTGCATTAGAGATGATCCCGCTTGACATGGACATGAGACGTTATGGTCATGATATACGTGATTACATTGGGTGGGGAGAGACACACTGGCTACAGGCTATTTTATTATATATATCTTCTACTATTGTGAGGTCGTAGACTCTCAGAGCAGAGCTAGACACATTACTTGTTATTACCACTACCGGCTCCCCGACACAGAGCTTGTAGTGGCTCAGCCTGAGTACTCGTGATGCTCTCATCTTGCATTTCACTTAGATGGTTACTTACTTGCCCTATTTATCTCATTATTTACTGCACTGCTTATATTTTGGCTTGTATATTTTCTGTACCTTGCTATGTCCCCTGAGGACCTGGATATGGATTGTGTCCCCAGGATTTGAGGACGAGATCTATCCCGAGGTATATGGGACTGGAGCAGGAGTTGATCCAGGAGCTGTACCGCCATCCGAGGACGAGGTGTTAGTCGAAGACTTTTCCTGAGCATCCATGCTTCATGCTCAGTATTTATTTATTTATTTATTTTCAGTCTTTCATATTCTGGTCTGTGGAACCATTGTACTAGATATTTATCGGGTTGTTCCCCGAAGCACTTGTGAGACTGATTGATGATTTACATTTCTTTATTTACTCTGTGGATCATATTTCATATCTGGTGTGGATGAGATTAGTTGTACCATGATTGTCGTAGACTTGTTATATTACAGCTTAAGTATGCCCTGATGGATCCATTAAATTGGGTTTGTCCATCGGTGCGTACTGTTGGCCATTGCCACGCGTCCGGTCCCACGGTATTTTGGGACTGGGACGTGACACACGTCCAGCCTACGCCGCAGTGTCGGCGGTAGTACGCTGTCTAGGTCGTCATCACAGGTAATTTTAAATCTATCTCATCCACAATAAATAGACAAGGAAAGTAACAGGAAATAGGAATGCTAACTTTTATAAAACAAATTGTGACAACAGATCCATAGTTAATACAAAGCTAGAAGATAGATCGGGGACAAACCCGAGTATATGCTGAAAGGAAATAAATAAGCAGCTACTGCTAACTACTCTGCAGAAGTAGCCTCCTGGGTGGGAACTGGCTCCTCATATGGGTCACCTGCTAACTCATAGGGGCCATAATAGGTAGGGGCAAAGTTCTCATTATCGCCTAAAATAACGGATCCAGTCAGGAAAGGAGCAAAGTACACAATGCACAACAAGATTAAACTAAATATTCATGACAATTAACTTGAGTATCATGTTGAGAAAGTTGCATAGAAGAACATCAATATCTCAGAGTTAATGCTATAAACAGGAATATGAGAAAGCAGGAAATAAATGAGACAGAAAATGAAACTACAACAGTCAGCAAGAACTATAACAAGACCAGAAGCTATCTGTGTGAACTTGTGTTTATTTTAGAATACATAGTTGGCATGTAGGGGTTTATAAGGCTAATTCGGCCATCATAGACGGCTATTAAACATGAATAATCGAGATCCGGCTGAGGGTACAGTCGCGTACCAACAGCTATTAAACATGATAGGGGGAAAGGTAAACTACATGCCTTCTAGTATTCTTCCACCCGACATGAAAAGCAAGACATGAAATACAGTATCCAAGACATGAAATCCAGTATTCTAGCACTACGTGTAATCATCAAGGATACTAGTAGAGCAGGGAATTAACTATCACAATATAAAGATTAAACTTGAAGTGCAGGTACTTGCCTGTTGTTTGGATCTAGTTAATTATTCTTGGGGAAATTTCAGAGATGAGTCCAAAAGATGAAATAGACATTACCATCACGCTCAGAAGATGTCAAATATCTAGAAATGCCTATCCTTGGGTCCAATTTGGAGACAAGGGCAAAAACGGCAGTTTCGGGTCAAAACGGGGTCCGCCGGTAGGCCCGCTTTGCACCGAAAAACGTGTCCGGGTCAACGGTCTCCAAATTCACCAAACTTAGTGTCAACAGGTCAGGAACGCTGATACGAACCCAACGGAACTTCCAGATTTGGATTCCGATGAGCCGAACACAAAATCGCCCGTCGAGCGGGGCCTGTGGGGCCCACGACACGTGATTTCGTCAACGTTCTCAGAATCGAACCAAACTTGAACCACAGGACCAGCGTATCGCTACGAGTCCGATGGCGCAAGTTTCGTCTCGATCCGACGAGTGTACAAGAAGTTAGGGCGAATTACAGAAAAGTCGGATACGGGACGATGTCCGCGGATACGCGTTGATTTCGGTGTGCACGCACACCCGAATCAGCTTCCGCGAATTCTCACAAGTCCGTATCGACGGTGCGCACGTATCTGTGAAGACCGCACGCGACCAAGTCGTCCCGTTTGGCGGGACGTACTCAGTTCCGGGGTGAAACAGGGTCTGGTTTTTCTTGTTTTTGGATCGCGGTGTGCGATCACCACAGGACGCGATGCCCCGAGCGGTTTGTCCGGGCACCGAGAGGGTCATACAGGCTTCGCAACGCAATTTACAGAATCGAAATCGGAGTTGCAGGGTGCAAGATACGAGTACCTGAACCGGGCTCTGAAAACTAGGGTTTCCTCGTGTCCGTGTCGTGTCCGACACGACACAGGCCGTGTCCGATCGAATTTGGGTTAGGGTTAGGGTTAGGGCTTCTCTCAGGCGGCCGGAGCTCAGGCTGGCCAGGGCGGCTCGCGGCGGGGAGGGGCTGGCCGGGGCTGCGTCGCTGCACGGCGGGGCGAGGCGACCAGGGACGGCGGAGCTCCGGGGGGGGTCGGGCAGAGGCGGGGAGGCTGCTGCGGGTCTCCGGCGAGGGGCTCGACGGCTAGGTGGTCGGAGCGGCTGAGGGGAAGGAGGAAGGAGGCTGGGGCAAAGGCGGCCGGCGGCGAGGCGACTCACGGCGAGGTCAGGGGGGAGACGGCTGTGGTGGCAAAGTTTTAGGGTTACGGCGAGGGGTAGGTGGCCGGAGAGCTCGGGAGGGGGGGGGGGAGTTTATAAGCCAGGCGGAAGGGGCAGCCGGGTTAGGCGGAGGGAGAGGGGGACGGGGTCGTGGCCAGGAGGCGGCTGCGTGGCCGGCGGGGCGCCGCGTGGCCGGGCGGGGCGGCGCAGGCGGCGGAGGCGGCGGAAGACTCGGGGCAGAGGAGAGAAGGGAAGGCGGGTTAGCGGGTCGCGGTCGGGTTCGAGTGGACCCGACCCGACCCGTTAAGGCGGGCGGGCCGAGCGGGTGGGCCGGGCTGACAGTTTGGCCGTGGGCTGCGTTTTGTTGGGCCGAAAATAAACAAATAATAATAATAATAATTAATAATTAATTAATTAATAATAATAAATAAATAAATAATAAATAATAGTTTTTAGGTGATTTAAAAATAGGTCCGGGGCCCGATAAATTCTAGAAAAATTACCCTAAGTCCAGTTTTTCATTTTACACTCAAAAATATTATTTTCATAATATTTTAATATTATTTATTAACAATTAAAAATCATTTAATATTTAAAAACTCTAATTTTAATTCCCGAAATTCCAAAAATTGTGAAACAACCCAATTTAAAATTATTGCAAAATCTGGGGGTTTACAATCTACCCAACTTATAAAATTTCGTCCTCGAAATTTAAAATTTAAGCCATACTCTGTTAACCCTTCATGTACATAAGGCAAGTCCATCGCAATCTCCTTGCGACAATTAAAATCCGAATCATGTCCACTGCAATCACTTCAAGGTTAAGACGACTACTTGTTCTAATCAAAAAATTTTCAACCTATGGTTATTACTTCTTACTTCCTCAAATTACCCACAGGCAGATTTTAGAGTAAGTCCTTATAACATCTTCAAGGATTGCACATGCTTATGACCTTGCCTCACTATTCTAACTATCATAATTCCTCTAGAAGTGATTCGAGTCCAACAGTATTCCCATTTGTATGCTCCAAACTTTTAAATTCACATCCTCAATATTCTAACTAGGCAGTCCAACCTTCAAATTTTAATTCTTAAATCAAATCATTAAATTGAAAAAATAATTTAAGTGTAGTCCACCAATGTTCAAGTCCGAATCATATATCCCCTAAATTCAAATTGGAGATTGTTCGCCCTAGGGGGGATCAGAGGAACACCCTGAGGCAATGAAGTTCTCCCGACCAGGGGGGTGTTCACGTCTATAGAGCATGGGTTTTCCATGGACCATCATGTAGTTATGTCGCATGCTAGGATTCAGCCTTCTTACATACCTAACTGTTTGATGCAGAGACGGACATAAAAAGAGAACTTTATATATATATATATATATATATATATATATATATATATATATATATGCAAATGTTGCTAACTTGTATGTCTGCTGCAGGGATAACCGATCGGCGAAAGGGTAACAATCACTGAATAAGTGATATTCATGCTATCGAACATGCTCTTTTGTATTGAATGCTTTCTTAGAGAAGTCTTGTTTTCGTATATGCTTCTAACTCGTTCACACAATAAGGTGTTATTGATAAGAGAGAGATTCTAAGAAGATAATCCACTAGATGCTTACTAAAGTCTTTAAAGAAATGATATAATTCACGAGACACGCTGCCCACCAGCGATAGTAATATGAATCTTGCATATCGTGCATGAACTGCTTGCCTTTCCTGCTTGTTTGTATATCGATCATGAACTCTGATTTCAAAGATATTTTCGAAAAGAAGTAATATGACTCTCCGTTCTCGTGCTGCATGTAACAAACCTAGGTAAAACTAGAAAGATTACTAGTAATGTAATATTTTGCCACATGATTACTTAGTATTGGTTTTAGTAAATGTTGCTTCTGTTCGTTGATTTTAGACTCATCAGTACTTTTTTCAAAGTATTGACCCACCAACAGTTTTCTTGTTCTCAGGTGCTGGATCCTCCGAGGAAGCGATAGCCGTGCCTCATCCCAAGGACCCGAAAATCTAGAGTCGATGCCTTGATCCATATCGAGATTGCTTTGTGTTTCTTTAGTATAGAGGGACATAATGTATGGAACAATATTATTGTAATCGAGAGAAAGAGAGCTTGAGCGAATTGTAACCTTGGCCAAGCGCCGCTTGTAACATCTTGAATATCAATAAATAGCTTGTTTTCATATACCATTGTGTTCTTTACTTTTCTGCAATATTGTGCCGCTGCTTCCGTCTTGAATAGCTTACTTGCCCTTGTTCAAGCTTTTGCCTTATGCAAGCACAGCTTAGGCTTGCACGACATCACGCCCCAGGCAAGGACGATTGGTCCCGCAAGGACCCAAGCGAGGACGAACGGCCTCCTACGGGACCGGGGCGTGACAGGTTCGACCCAGAGGATGCTGGTTGTACGCTTCGACCAACAAGCCTATGATAAAATGTGCTCTAACGACGTCGTTTCTCTACGGCTGGCAAAGCCTAAGAAGACCCACAAGATATGGGTTGCAAATGCCATTATGCCTCACCCAACTGCGGAGCACGCGCTACCCGTCTATCTCTCTGCCGCAGGGATCGCACATTATTCGTCCACCTCTCATGCGGTAGGCTCTTCTAACAAGAAGAGTGCTCAGTACTTGAAGACCCGCAGGACATGGGTTGCAAATACCGCTGTGTCTCACCCAATTGTGGAGTATGGTCTCTCCATCTCTCTCTGCCGCAGGGACCGCACATAATGCGTTCACCGCTCATACGATAGCCTCTTCTGACAAAAAAAGTGCTCAGCACTTGAGCTCTGGCAGAAAAAAATACTACGATGCCAGGAGTTCGAACGCTAAGACATGTTCCATGCATCCACATAAAAAGCCGCATAAGAAGGACTATGCGACACCGATCGGCAGTCGCAGGCAGATGGCCGCATCCGGCCAAGACAGCCACAAAAGTTTCGTCTTCGACCGAATCTCATGCAACGCTGACTCCATGCGCTATGCTGAGAAGAGCGAAGAGGTGAACTTGGACTCTTTATACTATGCACTGGCGTATGCTAGGACGAAGAAGTCTAGGACAACGCGAGCTCTCCAAGCTCAAGCAATTGCTCAGGCGACCGACCGTCAGCAGGCGCCGCTAACTGTAATGTGTGTCCCTGACGAAAAGTTGTATAAAACTGACCCATGTGTCCAGCCTACAGTGGCAATTAGATAAGGTCAGTCTAAAGAGTCTTCCGTTAGCAACCTAGGACAAGTTCTTGTACGAACCCCAAGTCAGGAAGCAAAATTAACACCTGCGCACCCGGGTGCTCGGTCAACCCGGGCTCATAAGGAGGATGCAAAGGTGAATCAGCCCTTGCTCGACTTGCGCAACATGATCAATCACAAGCGCAAAGTGAGGGAAACAACTATGACATACGAAGTATCCTCCCCAGGGCATCAGTGTGCCAACATTATCATCAACTGTTGCTGTAACAAAGCAACAGTACCAACAAAAAGGCAGTCGGCATTCCAGCGGCTGCAACCGAGGGCACCCACCCGACTACAACCCGGAGAACAGGTGCAAGCACTAGAGGCAGACGAGCTGCCCCTTACCTCGTGCTATTATGCTCGGAAGACCCTCTCCATGAGGGGAGGTCAAAATTCTTGCACCTCCAGTCCGTCGCTCTCGGCCAGCGAGTCAAGAAGACGGACCCAAGGAGGACAGGAAGCGGAACCCGCGAAAGGTATTTTTCTGGGCACCTGTCACGACCCGCACCCGGTAGTTGGGCATGAGTCATAGGTACGTCCAGCTTATGCCGCAATATCGGCAATAGAACGATGTTTATGTCAATATAGCTATCTATCAATCTCACACAAATATATTATATCATAACCTGTCAATGTGTCTCAACTCCAAATGGAGGACAATAAATATATGTAATCATCAACTCACGATATACTCAATCACAATAACTATAAGGGAGATAATGGCACAATAAAGATGCAATGAACCACGAGAGGCAATATATATATATATATATATATATATATATATATATATATATATATATATATATATATATATATATATATATATATATATCAACAAAATAGAGTCTAAGAGTCTAGCTATCTCAACACAATATAAGTCTCAAATATAATACAACTCATAGTCTTAAGTTTGGAATAATCCAAATACACAAATAAACTAAGTGCTAACTAGGCAACTGCGGGTGGTGTCTCCTTTATAGGGAGTGGCTCTTCTGGAAGCTCCTGGATATAACCAACCTCTACTCCAGGTCCATAATAGGTGGAACAAAAATCCTCAAGATCATCTGAAAAATATTATCCAGTCAGGAAAGAAGCAAGCACATAAACTAACAGCAGTTCCAATTATATTGATAAAGACTATAAAATAGTGTGCAATGAATATACATGATGGAAAAAAAATACTGGAATGTAAGGAATATGAAGAAACATATAATCATATCACAGGAAAGTAACTCGCAATGAACAAGTAGGTAAATGTGAATACTAACAAATATGAACTGGAATAGAGAAATATGAGTACTAGCTAAGTGCCTTGATATATTAGTTTGTTATGTGATCGGGTTGGGATCTTGATCAGGCTTGTTATATATGATTATCTATGATACATGTGAGATCAGGCTAACCATCTGGTTAGCTATGATACGAGCAAGCGAGAGAGTCAGACCAATCATATATAACAGGCTATGAGGCATGTAATATGGTCAGGCTATACCCTACGCGGAATGTGGGGTGAGCTATGATGCATGTACGATGGGGTATAATCACATAACTTGCTAATATTTTTTCGTTCCCGGCTAGCACGATAGATCCAATCACGACTCCTCATGAGGTATATCAATAATACTAGCCCGTGAATCCACTGTGTCATGAATCAAATATACTACTACAAAACTAGAATCATAGTAGTCATCAAAATAACGAAAACTGTCAGATAATGTACTCGCCTGTGGTCCTGAGTAAAGTATGACGATCGATGCCCAAAATGGAGTCACTCAAACCTAAATATGAAATAATAATGTCAATGAGTGTTATGAGTTAATGTACATGGTTAACTAACTTATTGTGATGGTTTTAGGCCACTTCTAGATCCACACTAGGGTATACGAGTCAAACTAGCCTTATACTAGTTAATACTAAGGTCTACTAGCTATATTAGTTAATATCTAATAATATTAGCTAATACCTTAACATAACCTCAACTGTAGCCTTATAATAAATTACTAATATACCATATTATCTCAATTAATCCTAGTACCCACCACTGACTAGCATTCTAATAACTGACCTGATTTCCTTTTTATGCTAAGGACCGATACTTACTTAGGATACTAGCATCTGACTTAACTTAACACTGATACTAACTGAGCCTAAAGCATTGATACTTTCAAGTATCAGCCGCCACTGATACCCCCATCCTCTGTTACACTTGTAACAGAGTTCCCTCAACCTATTTGCTACCACCTAAATCCTCAACCTTACTTCTGGTATCTATTTCTCAGGTATCCCAAATTTTTCACTGCTATTCCAGAACATATGATCAACCATATTTACCCTGAGTCCCCAATTCCAGTTGCTATTGCAACTGATACTAATATATTGCAACTGATACTAATACTGATACTGGTATTGTCCTCACACTGCAACGACACCACTCCTCTTTATTCCTGAACCCACTATCACACTCACATAGGATCTGGAACATTAAATCCTTCCCCATACTCCACTTGCAGTGCAATACTGAGCACAACAACCTCTTCAAGGCAACACACCCTTGTATGCATTTCAAATGTATCAGTTCCTTCTCACTTGACTAATGCCTGGCCTTCACTAACATGTTTTCATTCCATGCACTGAGTTAAGGAGCCCGATCTTGCTGTGCAAGGCACTGCCCTCAACTCGACACTAATCACAAATGTACATGCCCGCACCACTTCACAACTGCCTGGATGCAGATACAACCCGAGCCCACTACCTTATTTTTGTGCATTGCTTTGGAACAATGTACTGCTATAATTAAACTGGAAATGCACCAGTGTCTCCCCAACACATAACTCTCCACGACACACCAGTGTATTACAATACTCCCCTACACCCTATGCATAGCATCACACAGGTACTAGTCACACAAGCACTTGTATTTGTGCAAGCACACTCACTGTCATACCCCCAAATTCATACACAAGTGCTACACACACACAAGCTATATATATATATATATATATATATATATATATATATATATATATATATATATATATATATATACACACACACACACACACACACACACACACACACTCCCAACACATAAGTGACTGCTCGAGCACAGTCACTTCTCCTCACTGCCATCCCAACCCAAACACATGCATATATAATATCTATACTCCCATATAGTATAATGTATATACTAACATATCTATATAAAATACGAATCTAACGCAACTATATATAGGATATAATTATCACATTCAAAATTTTCCATTCTAAAGGTCAATATAACAAATACAAGATGAACAACTCATGATACACTATCAACTAATGTGTCAAGACTTACAATACCCAATTATAACTAAATACACATGTCAAATATAATCTTATATAGCTATTAGAACTTGCTATAAAGGAATTTAGAATAAAATACACTCATATGTACAAAATCCCTAAATTAGAGCCCCGTACCGCACCGTATCATACCGTATCGTGATACGCCTTACTCATTTCCATTTGTGGACACGTAAGTACCCCCACATAACCATTCTAACTCTAATTAGATATACCAAACCTAATGACAAGCACTTGGTGTCCCATTCTCGGATTTTTCCCAAAATGGATACCAAACTTAATGTAGAAGTCACAAATTAGGTCATAGGAGTCCAAACTCCTCCCTATGGGTAGCCCTAATGTATGGGTGCAATCTACATGATCTAAATCATCAAATAAAACTAGTTAAAGAAAGAAATAATTTCATAATTTTACCTATTGGGAGATGTATTCCCAATGAAAGCTCAATAGGACACAACTTGGACACAAGCACCAAGCCAAACTCCTTCTTCTCCAAGCTCCTTGCATCCACTAGCTTCTAGTCTCCTTAGATGGTAAGGATGAAGGGATTAAAATTAATTTGGTAGAATTTGGAGGAGGGATGAAGCTATTTGGGGAAGAACCCTAATTAGGAAATAAATGAGATGAAGAATGAGAGTAGAGAGAGTGCCTCTCCCCCTTAATTAGGGCCGACCACCTTTGTCTAGATTTAGCTAATGTAGAATGTCCACAATGCCCCTTATGGGTTGTCATGTAGAGGGTTTTAATTATTAGAAGCTTATATTCCTAATGAGGTATTTAACTAGCTTCTAATTAATGAAAGGGAATGACTAGTTGGGTCCAAAAGTGACCAGTCTAAATGTTGGGTCTATAGTCATGTCAAATCTAGTCCACTACCCAATATTATTAATAATTACAATATATATACTACACATTATATATTACTATAAACATAATATATATATAAATTTGCATATGAAAAAAATATCACTATTCTAGAAATGTGGTAGTGACAAGTCTACCCTTCTTAAAATAATTTTGTCCTCGAAATTAAAACTAAACTAGCACAAGAACACAACAAAACAAGAAGAACTATACCTTAAGGCTCGAAGAGATAAGGATATTGTTCGTGCATTTCATCCTCCCTCTCCCAGGTTGACTCACCCGGAGAGTAATGTCACTACCCCATTTCCAGGGCAGGATATTTTTTTTATTTTTAATTTGGTAAATTGTGTATTGATCATAAATATTTGTATTTATATTTAATTAGTTGGTTGTATTTATTTTTATTAGTATTTTAGGGTTTTGGCTAGCCTAGACCCATATCAGACCCTATTGGACCCTTGTCAGACCCAACCAACACCCTTGTCAGACTTATTTATTGGTGTAGATTAGTTATTTATATTTTAATTAAGTTAATTTGGAGTGATTAGGGATTAATTAGAGTGTATTTGGAAACCCCAAACCCAAACCCTATTTTTGTATGACTTAATTGGAGGGCAGTTTGGTCATTTCACCTAAATAAAAACCCTAACCCTTAACCCTACTTGGCCGAACCAGCATCCCCCTCATTTTATTCCATTCTTCTTCTTCTTCTTCTTCACTCTTCACTCCATTTTCTTCTTCTTCCTTCTTCAAATTTCTACAATTTCAAGTAAGTGCTTCACCCCTTTTCTCTTCCTTCATCTACTTCTTCTATAGATGTAAACCCTAACCTTCCATTTTCTTCTAACATAGGTGTGTAGATCTTAGAATTGGTGTTGGAGCTTGGGTTGGAAGCTTGGAAGCTTGGTGTGGTAGATTTGGAACTTTTTGGAGACTTTGGCCTTGGGATTCCAACTCCCAAGAGGTAAAACCTATTCTTTTCCCCTTGTGATTACTCTAATATAGTGTAATTAGTAGTTTAGAACATTTCTAGACCTTAGGGCTACCCATGGGAGAAAGTTGGAGCTTGTTTGGTTGTGTTTGGAGACTTTGATATTAGGTTTTGTGTCAATTTTGGGTGAAATCTGAGATTAGCCCAATTTTGTGTGTTGTCCTAGGTTAGACGGACCTAGGTAGACATGCTTGGGTGTCTTGAGGGTAAGTACGTGTCCCCGTTCGGATACGTGAGATCGTGTCGCGGAGATTTGGATATTTCAGACGATTTAGGGGTTTTTCGTCGCCGTGGGTTCCACATGCATGCGGGTTTTTGCCACGGACCTAGAATCGAAGAATTAATATTTTTTTAGGTTCTAGACATCGATTAGAACTCGTGGATAAATTTTGGGTCAATTTCGAGTAGATTTGGTGTGTGTTTTACGAGGTATCGCGAACCGTACTCCACGTGTTCGTTGAAATGACCGAATGATCATTTCGACTTGGTTTCTAGGTTTTGGGCTTGTGTGCGGGTTGGTTTAGCCTCGGGGAGTGTGTATTAGAGTTTACGAGTATATATTTATATATATATATTTGTGTTTATATGTGTGTGGGTGAGTGTGGTTGAATGTGGTTGAATGTGGTTGTGTGTGGTTGAGCGTGTGTGTTGGTGTGGTTGAGTGTGGGTAGTGTGTGTGTGTGGTTTGTGTGTGAGTGTGAGGTGTTGGTGTGTTGTTTGTGTGTAGTGTAGTGAGTGTTTGTGGTAGTGTACTTGGGTGTATAGGTGTGTGTGTGTTAGAGAGTGTTTGTGAGTGTGTGTGTGTTTGTGTGAGTGTGCGTATAGGTGTTAGTGTGTGTGTTGGTGTTTGTGTATGTGTAGGTGTGTGTGTTTGTGTGAGTGAGTGTTTGTGTGTATATATGTATATAGGTATGTGTGTAAGTATATATATATATATATATATATATATATATATATATATATATATATATATATATACACGTAAATTTTATGTTTTTGGCCTCTATTCTGGAATCACCTACTAGCATCACCTACTGGCATCATATCGTGACTCACTACAGGCATCACTCATGTTTCTGGCTGGACTCATACTTGATTTGCGTATCGGGTCTTGGATTCACTTGTACTAGTCGGGACGGGGAAATACTCGAGTAGACATGTAAACATTCCCAACTGGAATCACCCCCTCGTGTCTAATCTGGAATGATAGCAGCCGCGCACCCAGTGCGCGGTGAGCCGTACTTACCCCTAGCCGTTTACATGTCAAAACAGGTATTTCAAAGACACGAGTTCATTCTTTCTAGTCTGGACTCTCTTGTATTTTCTTGACTGGTCTCACTTATATGTTTCTGGACTTGACTCATTACATTTACTCTTGCTGGACTCACTTCACGTTATTGTGCACACACTTGATCTTAGTTTAGATTTTTTGTATCCTGCAGTCATTACTATCTTGCTTCTGATTTTCATGCATCTTTACCTTTATGCACCAGTGATATATATATATATATATATATATATATATATATATATATATATATATATATATATATATATATTCTTGTTCATACTTTATTTTCTTCACCTTACTACTTGCTACAACTGCTTTATAGTTTTTATCATTTAACTGGAACTGTTGTTAGAGGTGTACTTGCTCCAATCCTGACTGGATATATTTTTCAGAGGATCTGGAAGATTGGTGTCCGACATTTTATGGACCTCAGCCTGTAAACCCCCTGATTTTCAAGAAAATTTTAATTTTTGGATATTTACATTTTTCTGGAATTTCTGGAATTTTCTGAGAATTTTCTCTAATTAAATTAAGGTGTTTTAATTATTAAATGATTTTTAACTATTATTAAATAATATTAAATATTATGAAAATAATATTTTATGGTGTAAAATAGAAAACCAGACATAGGGTAATTTTCCGGGAATTTATTGGACCCCGGATGGATTTTAAAAGCCCTAAATACTAATAATTAATTTGAACCCAAAATAAACCGGATTTTTATTAAATAAACCAAACCAAGTTGAACCAAACCGGGTTTATTTTTTAAACCAAACTCTTATCGGGTCGGATCCGGGTCCAACCCAGACCCGACCCATTAACCCGAACCCGACCCGCATAATTGATTTTCGGATCGGGCCGGATCCGCTAGGACCCGACCCGTCCACCCGGCTGCCCGCAACCCGTTAGACTTCATCTCCCCAACACTCGAACCCGACGGTTTCCCTCCCCACCGCCGGAAACGCCCGCCGGCGACGCATCCCCTTCGCCTCCCCGAACCCCCGACCGCTCCGCTCCGGCTCCCCTCACCGGACAACCCTCCGCCTACCTCCACCCTCACCGAGCCCATTCTTCCCTCCTCCGCCACCGGCTGCCCGACCCGCTGTAACCCTAGCCGCCTTAGGCGATCGTTCCTGACCTCCGTCCGGCCGCCTTCATCGAACCATCCCTCCTCCAGCCCACCCCAGCCGAGCTCGACGCCTCCAGACACCGCAGCCGAGGTTTCCCCGCCGACTCCGTCCACCTGACCCGCTGCCTCCGGCCGAGTCCCCGTCGTACCTCGCCTCCTTCTGCAGAGCCGCCCCCAGCCAGCTCCGGTGAGTCTCAGACACGGACACAGCAGGACACCGACACAGTAGCCTCAGACACAGTAAATCCTAAACCCTAATTTCTGTGTCGTGTCGGACACAGAGTCCAGGACACAGGACATAATTCAGTTTTCTGGAACCCACTTCAGGTACTTGTAACTTCTTGCTCGTAGCTCGGATTTTGATTTCGTGAATTGTATCGCGTAGGACCCCCTCGGTGCCCGTGCAAACTGCTCGGGGCATCGCGTCCTGTGGTGATCGTGCACCGCAATCTAAAAATAGGAAAAACCAACGCCCGATTCACCCCGGAACTGAGTACGCCCAGCCAAACGGGACGACTTGGTCGCGTGCGGTCTTCACAGATACGTGCGCGTCGTTGATACGGACGTGCAGAATTTTACAGAAGCTGATTCGGATGTGCGTGCACACCGGAATCAGTACGTATCCGCGGACACCACCCCGTATCCGACCATTCTGATTCTCGCTGTAACTTAGTGTACACACGTCGGATCGAGACAAAACTTGCGCCATCGGACTCGTAGCAATACGCTGGTCCTGTGAGCCAAGTTTGGTTCGATTCTGAGAACGTTGACAAAATCGTGTGTCGTGGGCCCCACAGGCTCCACTCGACGGGTGATTTTGAGAACGGCTCATCGGAATCCAATTCTGGAAGTTCCGTTGGGTTCGTAACATCGTTCCTGACTTGTTGACACTAAGTTGGACTGATTTAGAGACCTTTGACCTTGACGCATTTTTCGGTGCAAAGCGGCCCACATCTGGATCCCGCCTTGACGCGGAAATGACGTTTTTGCCCTTGTCTCCAAATTGGACTCAAGGATAGGCATTCCTAGCTGATTGATATGTTCTGGATCTGATGGTGATGTTTGTTTTAGCAGCCGGAGTACTGCTTGCAAATCCAGCAATTGCCAGAGCTACAATTGGAGCTGAAAGCCCAGGCAAGTGTACCTTGCCACGAATACAGTTTAATGATTCATTATCTCTTGATTTATTTTCTTGTGATTGTTGTAAATGCTCAACTCTAGGGCCGTGTGATTTGCTTAGCGTCCGATCATAGTCGGGTGCCAACACCGTACGCGGGTTGTGTAAAGTCACTTAGAGCTGGTTATCGTGACATTTATATTTATCGTACTTGCCCTATCAAGTACGTTATACCCAGGACACTTGACACAGAGCATGAGACAGAATCTTCCTGATTATTCAAGGTGGTTCTGTATAGGATATAGATTTCATGACTGGAGCTTTATTTTCTTAGATCTTAATAATTGACTGATTGCATTAGTTTTAGTCTTGCGTAACATGAACATTGAGAATTGTGACGTGAGATTTTATTGGGTGGGGAGAGTATTACCATATCAAGGCTGAATATATTATATTGTGTAATCTGGATGTGTCCTAGTCTCTGACACAGAGCTTTGGCACCAGTTCTGGCCCTTCGAGAAAATACTGCTATGGTTTCTTGACACTGATCCTGTAGTAGTCTCAGCCCGAGTATGACTAATAACTCTCACTTGCATTATTACTTAGCTGGTTTAATTGCTTACCCTATTGTTCCTTTATTTGCTACACTGCATTATATTTTGGCTTGTCTTTATCTGTACCTTGCTATGTCCTCTGAGGACCTGGAATGGATTATGTCCCCAGATTTAGCAGACGAGATCTACTCAGAGGTGTACGGAACAGGGGCACTACTCGGAGCAGTACCTGAACCTGAAGACGAGGTGATTGCTGAGGACTTCTCCTGAACAACTGCTTAGCCTTGCTCAGTCTTATTGGCAAAATAGACTTTCTTTCCTGTTTAACTAAACTCTTTATTTCCTGATTCTGAGAACATTGTAACAGACTTAATATCGGATTGTTCTCCGATTTTATTTTACTTTGACTGGTTGTTGTTTAATATTTTATTTGCTGATTTTCTATATTCTGTGGATGAGAATAGTAAACCCTGACTGTTGTAATACAGCTTAAGTATGCCCCGATGGATCCATTAAATTGGGTTGTCCATCGGTGCGTGCTGCTGGCCATTGCCACGTGTCCAGTCCCTCGGTATTTTGGGACTGGGGCGTGACATAGTTTTTGTGGTGGCCCATGCAGGTCAACGACTTAAGTTGTTCGGTTTCAACTTAGGGACCGAACAGGCCTACAATAAGAATATGATAAGTTTTAGGATCTCATCCACTTGCTTGAATCATTTTTGATATCTGTATCGTATTCGAACTAATTTTTGACTTGCATCTTGCCTTGATTCCTGTGCGCTTCTTATAGTTTATTTTTGATGCAGAGAAATGGATTCACAAGAAAACGACGGAACTCCAGCAAGAACACCAATAGGTGCTGAAACCACCTACGGAGAAGATGAAGTGACGCTATTGAGTGGAGATCCCTCTACTCACCGAAGCAGACAAGCAGATCCGCAATCTTCTAGATTTCGGCGTGATGATATTCCACCTCCGCCCCAGTTCACTCCACAAATGCCTGTCTTTCCACCAGGGCAAGCAATGGACGGACAGCAGATGTTCCAGATGTTCTACGCAATGATGCAAGCCCAGCAACAAGTCCAACACGAGGCTCAGCGTCGTGAGGCTGATTACTTGAGGAACAGTCTAGTAAATGCACTAGAGCAGGCCAACCTACCAGCTAGACGGCAACCTATCACAGACTTCCGCCAGCTGAAGCCTCATACCTTTTCTGGCAAGGAGGGACCAACAGAAGTGCATGAATGTCTCATCAATATTCGGCATCAATTAGAAGCAGCTGAGCTTCCACAAGAACGTTGGATGACTGCCGTCAGAATGCAATTGACGGACAATGCTCATCACTGGTGGCTATCCGAGGGGACCAGGCTCGGACCAGACCGAGTTACTTGGGAAGAGTTCTCCAGACTCTTCCAGGAGATGTACATACCGGCTATCGCTCGATCTGAACTTCGGGACAAGTTCAATCGCCTCACTCAGGAAGCTATGACGGTGGAAGAGTACAACGCCGAGTTCATTCGTCTGAGTCGCTTCGCTCCTACCTTGATCCCGACAGAAGTAGAGAAGGGCGAGAAGTTTTTCGACGGACTCAACATCGAGCTACAGAAACTAATTGGATCTGTCGCACCAACTTCGTACTCGGACGTCCTTGCTGCAGCTCGACGCATGGAGCGCGTCACCAAGAGAGAGACCAGTCTGAAGCGGCCTTCCCCATCAGCAACAACCAGAGCACCACAAGAAGAAGCTGCAAAGAGACCTCACCTACAGCAACAGCAGAAAGCAGCTACACCACAAGTGATAGTCCTCTCTACTTGTCACTACTGTGGCAAATCAGGCCATATCGCCAGGGGATGCCGACGCAGGTTAGGACTGTGCTTGGGTTGCGGATCCAGACAGCATGCAGTAAGGGACTGCCCTGAGCGTAGAGAAGCACCGAGGGCAAACCAACAAGCCCTACCGGCACCAGCAGGACATCAACCAAGGCCACCCTTGGCACTTCAAGCAGCACCCTACCAGCAAGCCCAGCAATAGCAGAGAGCACCATCTCAAGGACGCGGCCAAGTTTTCGCGATGACTGTGGAAGACGCGCAGAACCATGGAGTAGCTAATGCGAGTAAGTCTTTATAGTTGTTCCGTTTCTAGCATTTCGGTAGTTCGAGCCTGCTGGTTCGTGACCCCAGACTTAACCTGATAATTTTAACTTGCTAATAATTGATAACTTAGTGTTAACCTAGTAATTTTGAACTTGCCATTAATTCAGAATGTTTTATAAATGTTAACCTGATAAGTTTTGAAAGATAACCTGGTTTTATAAAAACAGTAATTTTTTAGATTTCTCATATTTGAGAAATTGCATAATTTCTACTTAGGAAAATGATTTTTCCTATGTGTTCAAGCCCTGAACCTTGATTTTCTTTATTGTATTGTGATTAAAATAAAATTGGTAACCGTGTCATCTCTGTTGACCGGTTATTCTTTGATTGCGAGGACGCAATTCTCTTAAGGGGGGTAGATTGTAAACCCCCTGATTTTCAAGAAAATTTTAATTTTTGGATATTTATATTTTTCTGGAATTTCTGGAATTTTCTGAGAATTTTCGCTAATTAAATTAAGGTATTTTAATTATTAAATAATTTTTAACTATTATTAAATAATATTAAATATTATGAAAATAATATTTTATGGTGTAAAATAGAAAACCAGACATAGGGTAATTTTTCGGGAATTTATTGGACCCCGGATGGATTTTTAAAGCCCTAAATACTAATAATTAATTTGAACCCAAAATAAACCGGGTTTTTATTAAATAAACCAAACCAAGTTGAACCAAACCGGGTTTATTTTTTAAACCAAACTCTTATCGGGTCGGATCCGGGTCCAACCCAGACCCGACCCATTAACCCGAACCCGACCCGCATAATTGATTTTCGGATCAGGCCGGATCCGCTAGGACCCGACCCGTCCACCCGGCCGCCCGCAACCCGTTAGACTTTATCTCCCCAACGCTCGAACCCGACGGTTCCCCTCCCCGCCGTCGGAAACGCCCGCCGGCGACGCTTCCCCTTCGCCTCCCCGAACCCCCGACCGCTCCGCTCCGGCTCCCCTCACCGGACAACCCTCCGCCTACCTCCACCTCTCTATAAAACCCTCACCGAGCCCATTCTCCCCTCCTCCGCCATCGGCTGCCCAACCCGCCGTAACCCTGGCCGCCTCAGGCGATCGTTCCTGACCTCCGTCCGGCCGCCTTCATCGAACCATCCCTCCTCCAGCCCACCCCAGCCGAGCTCGACGCCTCCAGATACCGCAGCCGAGGTTTCCCCGCCGACTCCGTCCACCTGACCCGCTGCCTCCGGCCGAGTCCCCGTCGTGCCTCGCCTCCTTCTGCAGAGCCGCCCCCAGCCAGCTCCGGTGAGTCTCAGACATGGACACAGCAGGACACCGACACAGTAGCCTCAGACACAGTAAACCCTAAACCCTAATTTCTGTGTCGTGTCGGACACAGAGTCCAGGACACAAGACACAATTCGGTTTTCTGGAACCCACTTCAGGTACTTGTAACTTCTTGCTCGTAGCTCGGATTTCGATTCCGTGAATTGTATCGCGTAGCCTGTATGACCCCCTCGGTGCCCGTGCAAACTGCTCGGGGCATCGCGTCCTGTGGTGATCGTGCACCGCGATCCAAAAACAGGAAAAACCAACGCCTAATTCACCCCGGAATTGAGTACGCCCCGCCAAACGGGACGACTTGGTCGCGTGCGGTCTTCACAGATACGTGCGCGTCGTTGATATGGACGTGCGAGATTTCGCAGAAGCTGATTCGGATGTGCGTGCACACCGGAATCAGTGCGTATCCGGGACACCGCCCCGTATCCGACCATTCTGATTCTCGCTGTAACTTAGTGTACACACGTCGGATCGAGACAAAACTTGCGCCATCGGACTCGTAGCAATACGCTGGTCCTGTGAGCCAAGTTTGGTTCGATTCTGTGAACGTTGACAAAATCGTGTGTCGTGGGCCCCACAGGCTCCACTCGATTGGTGATTTTGAGAACGGCTCATCGGAATCCAATTCTGGAAGTTCCGTTGGGTTCGTATCATCGTTCCTGACTTGTTGACACTAAGTTGGACTAATTTGGAGACCTTTGACCTTGACGCATTTTTTGGTGCAAAGCGGCCCACATTTGGACCCCGCCTTGACCCGAAAATGATGTTTTTGCCCTTGTCTCCAAATTGGACTCAAGGATAGGCATTCCTAGCTGATTGATATGTTCTGGATCTGATGGTGATGTTTGTTTCAGCAGCCGGAGTACTGCTTGCAAATCCAGCAATTGCCAGAGCTACAATTGGAGCTGAAAGCCCAAGCAAGTGTACCTTGCCACGAATGCAATTTAATGATTCATTATCTCTTGATTTATTTTCTTGTGATTGTTGTAAATGCTCAACTCTAGGGCCGTGTGACTTGCTTAGCATCCGATCATAGTCGGGTGCCAACACCGTACGCGGGTTGTGTAAAGTCACTTAGAGCTGGTTATCGTGACATTTATATTTATCGTACTTGCCCTATCAAGTACGTTATACCCAGGACACTTGACACAGAGCATGAGACAGAATCTTCCTGATTATTCAAGGTAGTTCTATATAGGATATAGATTTCATGACTGGAGCTTTATTTTCTTAGATCCTAATAATTGACTGATTGCATTAGTTTTAATCTTGCGTAACATGAACATTGAGAATTGTGACGTAAGATTTTATTGGGTGGGGAGAGTATTACCATATCAAGGCTGAATATATTATATTGTGTAATCTGGATGTGTCCTAGTCTCTGACACAGAGCTTTGGCACCAGTTCTGGCCCTTCGAGAAAACACTGCTATGGTTTCTTGACACTGATCCTATAGTAGTCTCAGCCCGAGTATGACTAATAACTCTCACTTGCATTATCACTTAGCTGGTTTAATTGCTTACTCTATTGTTCCTTTATTTGCTACACTGCATTATATTTTGGCTTGTCTTTATCTGTACCTTGCTATGTCCTCTGAGGACCTGGAATGGATTATGTCCCCAGATTTAGCAGACGAGATCTACTCAGAGGTGTACGGAACAGGGGCACTACTCGGAGCAGTACCTGAACCTGAAGACGAGGTGATTGCTGAGGACTTCTCCTGAACAACTGCTTAGCCTTGCTCAGTCTTATTGGCAAAATAGACTTTCTTTCTTGTTTAACTAAACTCTTTATTTCCTGATTCTGAGAACATTGTAACAGACTTAATATCGGATTGTTCTCCGATTTTATTTTACTTTTACTGGTTGTTGTTTAATATTTCATTTGCTGATTTTCTATATTCTGTGGATGAGAATAGTAAACCCTGACTGTTGTAATACAGCTTAAGTATGCCCCGATGGATCCATTAAATTGGGTTATCCATCGGTGCGTGCTGCTGGCCATTGCCACGTGTCCAGTCCCTCGGTATTTTGGGACTGGGGTGTGACACAGCCTCTCGATGGTGCAGACAGAGACCCCCTAGTTCATGAGTGATTTCCGGGTTGGTAGCCGGGATCACTAGGACCTCAGTTGTATTTATTAGCTTTTGGTACCAGATTTGTCCCCGACTTTTGGTTTGAGACTTATATTATATTTGATTCTGGATATTGTTGTTTATTATTATTATTATTGTTGTTGTTATTTTAGTAGTAGTTGTTGTAGACTTTGTAGCTGTTAGACTTCTTTGTTATCTTATCGTGCTTAGATTCGTGATTGAGTACTTGTGATTATCTTATCATATTACTCCTCCGTTTGGAGTTGAGATCTTGACAGGTACTTATATATTGTTGTATGAGATTGTTAGCTAGATAATAGACCTAGACAGCGTTTACCGTCGATGTTGTGGCACAAGCTGGACATACTCACGTCTCATGCCCAATTTTTCGGGTGCGGGTCGTGACAAGTGATGCCTCCATACGACACGAATCAAGGGAATAGTCTGGTTCCGTAATACCTTCTCTCTTCGATCCAGGATCTCCATCGCCTGCTCTAGATAGCTGAGAGTTGGACCAACATTGATCTCCGAGTGATCTAGTACGTGACTAAGATCGGCCACGTACCGTCTCAGCTGCGACACATGGAACACGTCATGTACTCCCTCTAGTGCAGGCGGTAAGTCTAGTCTGTAAGCCACTGCACCGACCCTCACAAGAACACTAAAGGGTCCGATGTACCATGGACTAAGCTTTCCTCCTCCACCAAAGCGAATCGTGCCTCGCGTCGGAGAAATTCGTAAGAACACCAGATCGCCAATCAAGAACAAAATATAACCTTAACACACAATCTAAACAATCAATCACAACAATCACAAACAAACTTATACCTCAAATTGCAAAGGTCTCTGGTGGCTGTCGGCCCAATGCTGCTGTCTATTCTGCACCACCCGAAGTCTGTCTCCAATCAGCTTGATCTTCTCCACTGCATCCATGACCATTTCTGGCCCCAACAAGGCTCTCTCACCAACATCATCCCAAGATAATGGAGTGTGACACCTCCGTCCATATAAAGCCTTAAATGACGACATCTCGATGCTGGCCTGGTAACTGTTGTTGTATGAAAACTCTACCAGGTGAAGATGATCCTCCCAAGAACCTCTGAAATCCAAATCACAAATGCGAAGTATGTCCTCGAGAGTCTGGATAGTCCTCTCCGACTGCCCGTCTGTCTGGGGGTGATATGCGATCCTGAACTTGAGCTAGGTGCCCAAGCTAGCCTACAAACCCCTCCAAAAGTGGAAAGTGAAACGACTATCCCGATCCGAGACGATTCTTACAGGAACTCCATGCAATCTGATAATCTGTCGCACATAAATCTCTGCCAACTTCTCCGTAGACGTTCCCACTTTAAATGGCAAGAAGTGGGCTGATTTGGTCAACCTCTCTACAATGACCCAATTGCGTCTTTCCCTCCTGGAGAATGCGGAAGTCCCGAAACAAAGTCCATGGTCACGTTCTCCCACTTCCACTCTGGGATGGTTAAAGTGTGAAGCAATCCACCTGGCCTTTGTCTATCCGCCTTTACCTACTGGCACACCAAACATCTGGCTACAAAATGTGCCACTTTGCGCTTCATTCCATACCACCATATATGCTCCCTCAGGTATCGATACATCTTGTTGGCACCAGGATGCATTAAGTACTGAGAGCGATGCGTCTCCTGGAGAACCTCCTCGTGCAACTCCCCACTCGACACACATAATTTGGTACTATGCCACAATGATCCATCCTCAGCAATGGTGAACTCCTCCAATAATCCTGCCCGAACCTGTGCCCCGATGCTCCTCAGAGCCATATCCTCAAACTGCATAGTGCTGATCCTGTCCATCAGCTCTGATTGTATCTACAATCCCCACATCTGCATCTCGACACCAGAAACTACCACTTCGATGTCCAAACTCTCAAGATCGGCCAACAAGTATCTGTCCGTTGTCAAGAATATAGTTACTGGATACCTTCTCAAGGCATCGACGACTACGTTGGTCTTTCCTGGGTGGTACTGCAATGATATGTTGAAGTCCTTCATCAACTCCAACCACCTCCTCTGCCTCATGTTCAGCTCCTTCTGTGCGAATACGTACTTCAAGCTTTTGTGGTCTGTGAAGATCTCCACACGTTCTCCATACAGATAGTGCTTTTATGGCTTGAGATCAAAAATGACCGCTACCAACTTTAAATCGTGGGTGGGGTAGTTCTTCTTATGATGACGTAATTGCCTGGAAGCATAGGCAATCACTTTCCCGTGCTGCTGAAGAACGTAGCCCAAACTCTTTTCTGAAGCATCACTATAAATAGTGAATCCGCCTGACCCTGATGGCAATGTCAACACTGGAGCCGTCGTCAATCTCAAGCGGCCATAACGCCCGGGATGGCGAGGGAAAGCAGACTCTTGTGGCCAATATAACCAAGAAGCCCGAACAAAAGTTCGCAGAGGCTCCAAAACCGAAAAAAACTTATTCCTTCAAAGATGATGACGTCATGGCCATCTTTGACGTGCTAATGAAAGAAAACAAGCTTCGGTTCCCCGACGTGAAGCGCCCTATTGAGGCAGTCGATGTGAATAATCCAAAGTACTTCCACTACCATTGATATGTCCACCATGCAATACGGGATTACTACACACTAAAGTGGTACATCCAGCATCTGCTTGACACCAAGGCTCTCACCTTGGACTTCGATGACAAGACAGTTGCCGCGAACATGGTATCTTTCCTGTTCGGCAATAATACGGAGTGATCTCGATCTCCAAGGCAATAATGGAGGTTGTCAATCTCCCGCCAGCTTGTGACTAAACAGCCGTTCTGATATCTCTTATCACATCATGTTGGGAGGTCATGTGGGTTCATCCGGACCTTGCTCCAGACTTGATGCAGCAGGTAACACCCTCTGCTACCATGTCCAAGGGCAAGAAATCAAAGTCCTGTTATACAATTTCTCTCCCTTCCGAAGAAGCTATAGCAGGAACAACAAGGTCAGGCCTGGCATACCAATCTGAGTACATGCCCCTGACGATGGTGCGCTCCTAATCGCCTCACCCGCAACATCCAATCCGGGTCCATCCCAGCCTCCGGCAGCGGACAAGTCCAAGCAGAAAGAAACCCGGTTTGACAAACTGTTGTAAAGATACCACTCAGGGGCTGGAGAAGCCCTACAACTTCGATATCTTGGCACAACTGACCAATATCCCAGCAAAGTTGTCACTATTCGAGCTTCTCCGATTCTTTAAAGACACTCGGGTTGCTCTGAGTGGGGCATTCCAGAATGTCGACATCTACCTGGCACAGGTCAAGCCGTAAGCTGAGAATCCTGCTGCATGCCCCTACTGTAATAATGTAATGGAGATGATACCCAATATTACGTTCTCGCAACAAGACGTGTTGCTGAAGAACAATCGGCATGATCATTCTCTGTATTAACAGGGTACATCAGCGCCATCAAGGTGGATCGGATGTACATCGATCCTGGTTCATCAATCAGTATCATCCCGCAGAGTCTGCTTCAAACCTTGGACATCCCAATGCATCGCCTGACAGCAACCAGTACTGCCATCAGAGGCTTCAACGTAGGAAGGAGCTACCCTCTGAGCAAGATTCGCTTGAAGTGCCAGATCGATGACTTAAAAATAGAGGTCACCTGCTACGTCATAGACGTAGACGTATCCTACAACGTCCTGTTGGGACGTCCATGGATACATCAGTATTTGATCGTGCCATCAACCTTGCACCAGTGCTTGAAGTACGTGGACGATCATGGCATCGTCAAGGCAAAATTTGTCGACGTTGATCCATTCAAAGGGGTCGAGGCCTATTACTCTGACTCGATCCTCTATAAGCAAGTCCACCAAAATGAAGATGGCAATGATGCCGACGATGAGGCAGAGACTGGGACAACATCAAATGAGCCGTTGAGAGTCCATCTTAAAGCACGCGCTCCCGACACAGCTCCGTCCCTCATGGTGAAATCACACATGAAAGAACATGAACCTCTAGTCATTCGCCTTCGTAGACCGAGTCGACCGTTGAAGAAAGATCTGGCACCTGCTACGACTTTCGAACCTTTAGTGGTGAAGCTGTGCAGGAAACCTCTGAAGACGTCACTCGCACTGGGGGTAGATCTCGAAAAGGATAAACTGGAGGGGTACGTAGCTGCTCATGCTAACGTCCCTTCTCTCGATGATATAATTCCTGAGGATGAGATCCCTTATTTATCAATAAACGACTATCTTTGAACTACTCGGATGTCGCACATCTCAACACATTATATCCCTTTAAGCACGGTCTAGGCTGGCACTTGGATACACATGTAACTACCACCTATGCAGTCAACCGAATTCTTACCAGTCAGAACTCCTACTTCATAGTTCCAGCAAGGAGAAGACAAACTCATCATCATTGTTAGAGTGGAAAGTCCCCAATCGTTCGACCCAAAGGAACTGGAGCCAGAACCAGATATCGACAAAATGCCACTTCGTCGGTACATCTCTCAAGCCAAGCACTTCATCCAGAATATGTGATACGATCTGAAAGCCGCTAGGGGCTTGAACTACGCCAAAGGCCGATAGCTGCCTCTGCGTCTACAGGCTCCTATAGACAAATATGAGGATTATTACCATAAGACCAATCATGGCTTAGGACACGTCACGCCTCCCACAACCCCCGAAGGCTCGGATAAAGAAGATGAGTTATACTCTCACTCTTCAGAATCTTCCTCTTGAGACTCTGATATTAGTATCGAGTAGATGCTTAAATAAACGTTGTTTGCCAACATGGTGTCAGCTGACCCTGAGGAAGACGACGAGGATCCACCTGAACTCTTTAAAGTAGAACCGTGGGCCCAATGCCTAGACGGACAATGGGAGATGCGGTTCGAACAGCGAGAACCTCCCACTGAGGACGAAGTCGTACAAATCTATCTGAGCAATGAATCCTCTCCTAAACTTATCTTCATCAATAAAAGTCTATCCGATGAGAATCAGGAATCCTTGCTATAGCTCGTTAGGGAATACATAATTGTCTCTGTTTGGAGTTAAGAAGACATGTCGGGATTGGACACCCAAATCGTGGTCCACAAGCTCAATATCTTGCTGAATGCTAAGCCAGTCAAGCAACAGCAACGACGGTTCCGACCGGACATCATGAATGCCATCGAAGCTGAAGTCATTAAAATGATAGCTAGTGGCTTCGTCCGCGAAGAACAACATCTGGATTGGATTGCCAACATCGTACCCGTCGTCAAAAAGAACGGGAAGATCCGAATCTACATTGACTTTCGTGATCTAAATACAGCGTGCCCTAAGGATGAGTTTTCCCTTTCAATCACAGAAATAATGATCGACAACACTTGTGGCTTCGAGCGCATGTCCTTCTTGGATGGATTCTCAGGCTACAATAAAATCAAGATGTTTCCCGACGACGAGAAGCATACGTCATTCTGAATGCCGATAGGAGTATACTGCTACACAGTCATGTCCTTCGGTCTGAAGAACGCATGTCCCACATACCAGCGAGCTATGAGCACCATCTTTCGTGAATATCTATGCAAGATGGTAGAGTGTTACGTTGATGACATCGCCGTCAAGGGTCACTCCAAAGATGATCACTTCCGAGACTTGAAGACTGTGTTCACCTCATGCGTACGCACCAGCTCAAGATGAATCCTACAAGTCCTTTCTGGGAGTCTCCAGCGACAAATTTCTGGGTTTTGTGATAACTTCGAAGGGTATCCACGTAGACCCCGATAAGACTAAAGAAATCCTTGAAATGCATCCACCGAAGAACCTCAGAGAACTTTGTGGCCTTCAAGGAAGACTCGCATACATCAGGAGGTTCATATCAAATCTCTCTGGACATTGTTAACCGTTCACTCATCTCATGAAGAAGAGAGTCTCCTTTGTTTGGAACGAAGAATGCCAACGCGACTTCGACGACATCAAGGAGTATCTCATGAACCCCCTAGTGTTGGTGGCCCCCGTTGTGGGAAGACCCTTCTTGCTATATGTGCGGGCAATGGATCACTCCCTCGGGGCTCTACTAGCCCAGACAAACGACGTAGGTCACGAACAAGCCATCTACTATCTCAGTAGAATGATAGCCGGCGCAGAGCACAAGTACAACCCCATCGAGAATGAGTGCCTTGCTCTAGTCTTCGCCATTCAGAAGACCTGGCATTACGTGGCAGGACAAACCATCCATGTGATCTCGCAAGTCAATCCTCTCAGGGTCCTTATGACTAAAAGTAGAGCGCTCAACTCCCGCCTAGCCACATGGATATTACTGCTGTCACCATACTATATGGTATTTGTTCCACAAAATACGGTCAAAGGCCAAGCATTGACAGATTTTCTGGTAGCCCATCCTGTACCGAAAATCTCGAAGCTCTACGAGGAGATCCCAGATGAAGTCGCGGACTCAAACATGACCACAAGAGTAGAAGCCGTTTGGCCAATGTTCTTCAACTATGCTTCAAGAACAGGGTCCAAAGACGATATTGTCGCTGGCGTCGGGATAGTACTAATTTTTCCACACGATATGGCCATGCTCCAACAATGTCGTTGAGTACAATACCCTCGTCATCGGGATCCAACTCGCTAAACAAGTGAGAGTAGACTACCTGAAAGCTTATGGCGATTCCAAGCTGATAGTCAGTCAGGTCTAGGACGAATACGAGGTTCGGCATGAGGACTTGATTCTCTACCACCAAGCCGTGCTTGGAATAATTTTCACCTTCGAGGGGTTCTTCATAGAGCTTGTGTCACGCCCCAGTCCCAAAATATTGAGGGACTAGACACGCGGCAATGGCCAGCAGCACACACTGATGGACAAACCCAATTTAATTGATCCATCAGGGCATACTTAAGCTGTAATACAATAATAAGGGTCTAAACATACTAATCTCATTCACAGAAATGAATACAACAATATCAGAATCATAGAGCAAGATCAAACTCAATAAAACATAAACTCGGGAAAATGACCCGATAATAAGTCAGATACAATGGTCAAGATACAGGAATAGAGATAACAACAGCAAATACTGAGTATGGATAAAGCATATACTCAGAAGATATCCTTGGTGATCACTCGTCTACTGGATCTGGTACTGCTCCAGTGCCTGCTCCTATTTCTGCTAGTGCTCCTGTCTCGTATACCTCAAGGTAAATCGTCTGCTAATCCTGGGGACATAATCCGGATCCAAGGAGACATAGCAAGGTACAAAATAATACAAGCTAAAATAAATGCAGTACAATAGTAAATAAAATAAATAGGGTAAATATGTAACCATCTATGTGAAATGCAAGTGAGAGCATTACTAGTACTCAGGCTGAGACCGCTACAAGCTCTGTGTCGGGGAGCCGGTAGCAGTAATAACACGTAATGTGCCTAGCTCTGATGTAGAGTCTACGGCCTCACAATAATAAGTATATATAAATAAAACAGCTTATAGCCTGTGTGTCTCTCCCCACCCAATGTAACCACACGTCTCATGTCCATAACGTCTCATGTCCATGTCACGCGAGATCTTAGCTAATGCAACAAGTCATATAATATCTATGAATATAATGTCTATGTCAAAATCCTGCAACCTACACAGAATTACCTTGAATATTTCAGAAAGATTCTGTCTCATGAATAGTGTTAGGTGTCCTGGGTATGACGTACTTGATAATGCAAGCACGAGAATGTAAAGGGTCACGATATCCATCTCTAGGTGACGTTACACAACTTCGCGTACGGGGTTGGCACCCGACTATTAATCGGACGCTAAGTAAAGTCACACGGTTCTAGGTTAAGCATGTACAACATATAAATAAATTAAGGAATTATGTAACAAGAACTGCAAGATTTGGCAATGTACAGTTGCCTGGGGTTCTGGCTCTAACTGTAGCTCTGGTCTCAGTGTAATTTGCAGGTAGTCCTTCGGTTGCTGAAATAAATATCACCATCATATTCAGAAAATATCAAATAGCTAGAAACGCCTGTCCTTGAGTCCAATTTGGACACAGGGGCAAAAATGACAGTTTCTGGTTAAAGTGGGGTCCACATGTGGCCCGCTTCGCACCGAAAAACGTGTCAGAACCAATAGTCTCCAAATTCATCAAACTTAGTGTCAACAAGTCCAGAACAATGATACAAACCCAACGGAACTTCCAGAATTGGATTTTGATGAGCCGGTCACAAAATCGCTCGTCAAGTTGAGCCGTAGGGCCCACGATACGCGATTTTGTCAACGTTCTCATAATCGAACCAAACTTGGGTCACAGGACCAGCGTATTGCTACGAGTCCGATGGCGCAAGTTTCGTTTCGATCCGACGTGTGTACACAAAGTTACAACATGTTCCAGAACAGACCGATACGGGACGTTGTCGGCGGATACGCGTTGATTCCGGTGTGCACGCACATCCAAATAAACTTCTACGAAATCCCGCACGTCCGTAGAAATGGCGCGCACCTTTCGATGAAGACCGCACGCGACCAAGTCATCCCGTTTGGCGGAACACACTCAGTTCCGGGGGAAAATGGGGTATTGATTTTCCTGTTTTTGGATCGTAGTTCGCGATCACCACAGGACGCGACACACTGAGCGGGTTGCATGGACATCGAGAGGGTTACGCAGTCTATGCGTCACAACAGACGGCACGAAGAACAGTGCAGCGAGGTGAGAGAAAAGGGTACCTGAACAGGGCTCCACGAAAATCGAATTCTCGTGTCCGCGAGTCGACACGACACTGCGACACAGGACAGTGTCCACTGTTCTAGGGTTAGGGTTCTGATCACAGCGGCTGGGGCGCCGGGTCTTCGTCGGAGGCGGACAGAGGCAGAGCTGGTGTCGTCGACGGAGGACACGACGGAGGTCGTCGGCTCTGGCAGAGGAGTCGAGCCAGTGTCATCGACTGTGCTGTTCGGGTTCAGCGGCTCGACGGGGAGGTGACTGGAGGAATGGAAGGCGGTCATGGCAGATGACAGCGGGGGATGTCATGGTCCGGCGAGGCGTGGTGGCTCAGGGTGCTCGGCAGACTGGAAGAGGTGGTGGTCGGGATTCAGACTCGAGGAGAACGTGTGGGAGAAGGTTCAGCGGGTCGACGTCGGGATAATGCTCAGGCGAGGTGCTCGACGGGGTCAGCGGGGTCGTGGCGGTGGGGGTTCGACGGGGACGACTGCTGAGGGAGGGGCTCAGGGCAGAGGAAGGAGAATGGCGCTGGCTGGGAGAAGTCTGTGCTCAGGCGGAGGGGAGGAGGTGGAGTCGGGAAGGAGGAAGAGGGGAGATGGGGGTGCTGCTCCGGCCATGGGGAGGCCGAGCAGAGCGGAGGAGGTAGAGGGGGTGATCGTGTTGGTGGTGGTGCCGACTGTGCTGCACCGAGGTGGGGGGAAGTCGGGCTCCGACGAGGTCGGGGAGGGGGAGATCCGGCGGAGGAGGTGGCCGCGGGTCGCTGTGCAGGCTGGGAGGAGCTGGTCCGGCGGGGGTCGGCTCGCCGCGGGGAGGCGGAGGACAGGGAAAGGGGGGTGTCGGCTGTCGGCTAGGGTTAGGGTTAGGGATTTTATTATTTTATTATTTTTTATTTTTTGTGTGTGGAGAAAAACTAGAAAAAGTATATTTATACATGTAGAAATTTGGGCTCGGGTTTGACCTAGGATTTGGGCTGGGTCAATGCTCCTTGGGCTTGGGCTTCGGCTCTCATGGGGATGTTTGGAAGGGCTATAATTGCCTTGTTTAAATACAAGGATAGGTTTAAATATACGAGGGCGATGTGTCTGCGTTGCACATCCCGAAAATTACGGAAAAAATCCACGTAAATGGAAAATTGGGTTTCTTCACGTATTGTCCAATGGTGGGGATGTCTCAACGCATTTTTGCATAAAAGCCCCCAATAATTGGGAAATTGCACAAAGGCAAAAATTTGTATTTAATTGATTAAATCGAATGCGCACAATGTTCTAAAATTAATTAGAAGTACAGGGAAATAAAAATAGGCGGAACAAAGGGTCTGGGACGTAGAGGATACAGAGTAGAATATTAATAAAATTCAGGTCGTACAAAACGGTCAAGATTGGGTTCCCGATTTTGATTGGGACGCACATGGGTACAAGATGTTATTTATTTAGAATCACGAAATAACGTCCGCGACGTTTATTGTGCGACTAAAAATGTCGCACCAGGAAGTATGATTATAAATTATACAGAGGTCAGAATAGATGGTGGTCATGTCTAGGACAAGGTTGTGAACTTTGCAGATAGGCAATGGCTAACGTAGTGCTCCAATTAACGAAGCAACGGTAAGGTGCGCTACGCGATAAAATAATGTACAGTTAAATCAATGCCGTGTTCTAAGTTCTAATTGGGTTCAAACTAGCCCTAGTTTCACTATATAAGCCAAGTAAACCTAATTTCGGGTGAGAGGGTTTACAATCTCCCAAACTTAGAAATAATTTCGTCCTCGAAATTAAAATAAGGCATAATTGGTTTAACTCCTTCACTTGCGTACGTAAGGCAAGTTAAATCACAGATACTCTTCCAAAATTTAACTTATTCAAATCCATCAAAATCCCTTTCAAATTGAACCATTGTTTAAATCGAACGTCAACACATCGCGTTGTCTTCTTCATTCTCAATTTAATAATCCACATCCAATCTAATTCAAATCTCTATGACATCCCAAATCATAATTTACATCGGAATCTTCAACTGTTAAAATTTTCTCTAGAAAATTATAATCAATTATTATTTCTATCCTCAACTTGTGAATTCCGTACTTTTCAAATTTTTTTAAAAAAAATTCAATTTATATCCTCAATATTTTTAAATAGGTAATCCCACAATCAACATTTAACTTTTAATTTAAGTCCTCAATTTATGGAATTTGAATTCTAATTCACCAATTGTCCGAATCTAGATTTTTATATCTATCCTCAAAATTTAAATCAATGATTCAATCCTTAATATTAAAATTTTAAATCATATGCTCACGTATCGGTATTTGGTTAGCCATATCCCAGTTTTTAAAATTCATCAATCCTTTATCATATTAATCATTCTTCTAGAATTCTCTATTTTAAAATGACTTGAACCTCTACATCCAATTTTTTTTTCTCGATCCCAAACTAAGAGAAGTTTCTCTTGAGTTGATAATGCGACTGCTATCCAACTTAGAATTTACCCATCTATCACATAAGGTTCTTACATTTAGGAAGTCTTATTCCTCAAATTTTACTTATTCCTGTTACTCAATCCTTAGAAGTTTTAGCACCAAATATATTACATGGGATATGCCCTTGTAGAAGCATAAAAAATACGCTGCAGAATTGTACGCAATATGCATAAAGCCCGCGTAAAGCAGAGTTTCAGTGCTGTGCAGCGTAAAACATGACTTCAGAGCCATTGACGTACAACAGAGCTTCAACGCTGTTCAGCATAAAATATAGCTCCAGAACAACCCGCGTAATTCAGTATTTCAGACTGCTTTAGCGTAAAAAGGTTGCTACTTCGCCGTTATGGCGCAAAACCCATATGATTTTAATACAGCATGGAAGTATACGAGGAACGCTTCGTATTCCTCGAATGAACCTGTCAGACAGTACAATAAACCTGACTCCTGACAAAGAGTACTACACGACTATCAAGACGACAGCTATAATGATGATTCGGCACAGAGCTCCAGACTGTCGTTTAGTGACAAAGCCTTGATTTAAGTCATCGTTTACACATTCAAGGAATACGCTGCCTAGTTTTACACAGGCAAGCATGAGCTTTTACGCTCAGGATGAGACAAAGCTGACCGCCACGTCAAAAGCTGCTTTTCATACAGAACTCGAGGCACGTCTCTGCATTTAATGCGCGAGATGGGGGCAGATCTCTGCATTTAATGCACGAGATTTTATTCTATTTCCAATGACTGGGAGAGCTATAATTAGGGATAATACGTCCACATCACCATCCCTGCACATTACGCCATCAGGCTATTTTTAGCTATAGGAGTACGCCGTATGCTATCTCCTCGAAATACGCCGACCTGGCTATTTTCAACTATAGGAGTACGCCGTATGCTACCTCCTTGAAATACGCCAACCCATGCTATATTTGCAAAGGGTATGTGAACAGGATATCTGATCCAGAATACGCTCAAGACCTCAGTCAAGGAGGAATAATTGGCTACCTTTACGCCGGCTACCCATCTATGCAGCATCAGTCTTCTACGCCTATTTGGCTTCTACGCCAACCTGACAGCTATTGGGCTTCTACGCCAACCTGACAGCTATTGGGCTTCTATGCCTATATGTCAGCTATTGGGCTTCTATGCCTATTAGGCTTCTACGCCTATTTGGCTTTTACGCCATCAGAACAGCTATTTAGTTTTTATGCCAACGAGACAGTTATTTGGCTTCTAAGCCAATCATCTCTACGCGAGGGGCAGTTGCCTACGTGGCTTGCATGTCGTGATCTTTGTAGCAGTTATACAAATTATCTCTTAATGGGACACGCGTCACACGCTTATTCAGAAGATCATTTATACGTGGGTAGCAGTTATGATAACCGCCGCATAAAAGGTGCGGTTCTCTCCGCTGTTCAGCTTCTACGCCTATAAATAGAGACCTCCATCCACAGAGGTCAGAGGTCAAATTTTATTGGGATCGGATTTTAATCTTTGAGAGACAGAAGTCAAAAAATCGAAGAGAGAAGAATCCAGAGCACAGACAGAGAGTAGTGATCGACGATCTTGGCATCGAGCATCCACTCCCTCTTGCAATCTTTGAAGCTATTACTTCTTCTACAACACTTCTTCATCATCGTGTGGTCCAAGGGACAAAGTGATCGACTGCAGATCAGACTCCTATAGCAATATTTACCCAGATTTAAATTTTGTACTTGATATCCTCGTATAAGATTAATAGTACTTCTTGTTTGTAAACCAAAGAAAGGGTTTTGTATAAGCCTAGTTTCATTTCTTTCGTTTATTATCAAACAGCCCTTGGTTACAAAATAATCATCAATTAATGTATTTGGCCCATAGGGTACCTCTAACACTATCCGTGTATCAACTTATGCTAGGCACGAGGTTTCATCTTTTCGAAATGAGGGAAGACAGAAAACAATAATAAAGAGTTCAATGGAAGGTAATAGATTAGAAATATGGGGATCAAGGCGTTTAAAGAATTCAATGGAAATTGTCAAGGCAGTTGTGGACTGAAATCCTATTTTGGGCAATTCCTATTCACATGCTCGCATCGTTACAGTTATGTAACGGATACGATATGCTCAGACATATCTAGAGGGCAACTACATTCGTCTACTAATTACTATATATCCCAATTCGACCAATCAGCCTACGAAGATATGCTTCGAGTAGGGGGAAGCTCTCATTCCCTCTCTGTCCAAGACAAAAGGAAATTACGTAAGGTGTGGATGCCCCGGACATCCCCTACCATTCCTGCCGACTCTCTGGTTTCTCCGACCAACAAGGTTGTAGCTTCGCAACCTGCGCGCCCTGCGCGTAAATCTCTCTCTCCCGTCTGTGACATGGCAGACAAAATTTCTGGCAATGCCTCAGTACTAATCCAGAAGTCTACTCCGTGCTCTGCGCGTAAAACTCTGTCTCCTGTCTGTGACGTAGCAGACAAAGCTTCTGGCCATGCCACAGTGCTAACCCAGAAGTCTGCTCCGCGCCCTGCGCGTAAAATTTAGTCTCCTGTCTGTGACGCGGCAGACAAAATTTCTGATAATGCCTCAGCGCCTGTTCAGAAATTCCAAACGCGCTCCGCGCATAAAAATGCATCTTCTCTCCGTGGAAAAGCAGATGGTCCCTGCAATCTACGAAAGGGAAAATAAGTGGCGGATTACCCAACCTCTCGGCCTTTACGCCATCAAGAGAAGAATATGCCCGCTCTCCAGATTACGCGAGAAGCTGATGACCGATTGAGGACTTCCTCAGTTTTATGCTAGCCTGAGCAAAATTCTAGACTACGCCAGGTCCAGCCCCACAGCGTAAAGAAAACTCAGTTTGTGGATAGATACGCTCCTCATGGATCATGTGCTACTCACATGGCTGAACTGTTGTATTCCTATGACAGAGAGAGGGTTGGGGTTCCCAATATCCGCGTTCCCACTAATGTAAAAAGGCAGAATAAGCCTTCTTCTTCTTCTTCTTCTTCTTCTTCTTCTTCTTCTTCTTCTGTGGACTTGCGTAAACTCTTGATCCAGAAACGCAAAGACAGGGGTCAAAATCAAGATTTGGCGCCCCTAACTTCCAAGCGTGGGGAGATCCTGTGGGAAGATGCGTCAAGATCTAATATTGTCATGACATGTGGGCCACATAAAGGATCTATTTTTATTGTTCCACCTACTCGTGACGATCAGCATCCAATAGTCTTCGGTCGCATACGCAATAGACCGGTGGTGCAAGAAGATTCTCACGAATCAGATGCTGGTAAAATATAGGTTCACAGATACAGTCCCCAAGCTTTGAAGATTATGCAAAGAATGGGTTATGATCTAAAGTCAGAACTAGGCCTCAACTATGGAAAAGACAGACGAATACCATTGCATGGTAATCCTTACTGTCAACAAACTCGTTTTGGGTTGGGGTATACTGTATCTCTTGCAAACTCCAAAACTCCAGAGTCTGATCTTATAATATCAGAGGCAGGTCCTTCTAAATCAACTTCTGTGGACAAACGCCAAGACATGTCTGGGGGTAGTCTACCTCGACAAAATAGGGCAACATTCAAAACTGGGGGTAGAATTCCCTCTGAATCCGAAGATGATGCAACGATGACCATCTTCCCGGAAGACCGTAAAACTCAGGCATCGGGAGCCCGAAGGTCAAAAGGGACTTTCTTCTTCAATGAAGATGACATCATTGAAATCTTCAATATATTGACGAAGGAACACAAACTTCGGCTATCCAACATCAAATACCCTGAGAGGGATGGCACAGTCGATGACCCAGATTATTGTCTCTTTCATCGGTACATTCATCACCCCACAAGGGCGTGCTACGTACTGAAAAGGAAAATTCAGAAGTTGATCGACACCAAAGTCGTTACTTTGCATTTATAAACGAGGGGACAATCACTGCAAATTGATTTCACTCTAACGTAACAATTTGCTCCCTCAAGAAAAATATCGGATGATGAGTCCCTAAAGTTTCCCCAGTGGATTCTTCAGGTCTATCCCCACTCAGGAAAATCACTCCACAGTAAATTCTTCGAACATGAGTTCACGTTCATATTACCTCTGAACTATGGTCCAAACATTTCTTTGTTTTCCAGCTAAATTTGCCATGTTCAAGTAACCTCTGAGCAAAACCTCCCAGTTTGTGGCTATAGATTAGTTCACGTCCATATTACCTCTGAACTACGTCTTTCCACTTTCTTACCACGAAATGTTCATGTCCATATTACCTCTGAATAAACCTTTCTGGTCTGGCTATCAATTATCATGTCCATATTACCTCTGATATCGGTTGTCATCTCAACTTAACACCCGTACTTAACTCTAAGTACACCAGTGGTGTTAAGTCCGCAAAAAAAACTGCCATGTCCAAATTACCTCTGAGTAGATATATACCTCCATCCCTAATGGAGTATCACCACAAAAGTTTGTCATGTCCATATTACCTCTGAACAAACCATTCTGGTCTGGCTACTAATTATCATGTCCATATTACCTCTGATATCGGTTGTTATCTCAACTTAACACCCGTACTTAACTCTAAGTACGCCAGTGGTGTTAAGTCCGCAAAAAAAACCGCCATGTCCATATTACCTCTGAGCAGATATATACATCCATCCCTAATGGAGTATCACCACAAAAGTTTGTCATGTCCATATTACCTCTGAACAAACCTTTCTGGTCTGGCTATCGATTATCATGTCCATATTACCTCTGATATCGGTTATCATCTCAACTTAACACCCGTACTTAACTCTAAGTACGCCAGTGGTGTTAAGTCCACAAAAACTGTCATGTCCATATTACCTCTGAGCAGATATATACCTCCATCCCTAATGGAGTATCACCATAAAAGTTTGTCATGTCCATATTACCTCTGAACAAACTTTTCGAATTTTTGGCTATCGATTATCACGTCCATGTTACCTCTGATATCGGTTGTCTTCTCAACTTAGCACCCGTACTTAAACTCTAAGTACGTCAGTGGTGTTAAGTCCACAAAAACTGCCACATCTATATTACATCTGGCAGGGCTTGTCCTAAACTTATTACGTGCACTCACGTGCACAAAAAGTAATAGGTCCACAAAAATTCCCCTGTGGAATGCCCGCAATGGAAAACGAAATGTTTATGTCCATATTACCTCTGAACTATCCTCATTTTCCTAGCGAAGAAAGAGTCAGTCCATATTCATCCCTACAGAGTCATATTTTATCGCGTCTATATTACCTCTGTCAGGATTTGTCTCAAACCTATTACTTGCACTAATGTGCGCAAAAAGTAATGGGTCCACTAAAAATCCCCCAGTGGGATGTCCTCAACGAATACGGTATCATACTACGTCCATATTACCTCTGGTACGATGTCTAAAATTTGTGCAAACAATCATAAAGAAATGGAAGGCCCTTATATGATTGCAAATGGCACCTACAGATTAGCCAAGTCTAATATATTTTTTTGGCTACTATCAACTACAAATTCCTGAAGAAGTACTATACTTGATCTCCTTCGTTTAACAGAGTATGATGAAGATCTTATTCTGACGAGAATATATACAAAGGTTAGCTGGATCATATTCTATCAGGTTCATGTGACCTCCGAATAGATATCCTTAACTAATTTATAAGCCTATCATGTTCATATTACCTCTGATAGTGTTTAGTATACAAATTTAGCTGAATTATATTCTTTCAGGTTCATGTTAACTCTGAATAGATCTACATTCAGCAAAACCTTAACAAAAGAATATCATGTTAATGATACCTCTGATATCACTTTCACCCTAGCCTATCACATTTTAAAATGATGGGTCCACAAAGTCAGAAAATGTGTCTTTATTATCTCCAAGAAATTACAGGAGAAGCAAAAAGTACATTATTGGGGAGGAGCAATTAAATCGGAAATCTGTCGCTCCAAAGCAGCCATCCTCTCATTCCTGGAGCTCAAAACTGTAGCGCGAGCCCGTTCCAACCTTGCCTCCTCATTGTTCAAGGCAGACAGTTCAGATCGAGCATGTACAAAACCTGCATGGATGACACCCACACGGGCCAGGTTCTGCTGAGCCACTTCCATTCGGTCCTTCAACACATCCCGAGCTGCCGATGAAGCGAGAGCCCTCTCCTCTGCCTGAGCGAGTTCATCTTTCAATTTGTGGACCCTCGCTGCCTCTTCCTCATATTCGGCCTCGCACTTAGCCAGCTGGGGAATGACATACCCCAATACGGTATGCTCTTCATTCATCTCTTGCTGCTATGCCTCGATGGATTTGCTCAGAGTTTCCATCTCCCCAACAAGCCTCGCAGTCATGGAGTCATACTCAGCCTGAATCAGGTCATCAATGTTGCCTTGGGATAGTTGTAAATAATTGTTAATGGGTTATTCTAAACCATTAACTATTTGCTCCAGCGCATCAGCTCTCCCAGTGTCGTTGAATTTTCTGATCGGCGCTATCGCAACCTGGGAGGACATCCTCAGAGCCTCGAAGCCTAGATTCTTCTCCAGCACCATTGATATCAGCGTTTTCAAAGTGATATAGAAAATGCTAGTATACTGCTCAACTAGCATGGCAAAATTCGAATGGTCGCTGGGAGTGGCTGCAATATCGACGAATCCCCTTCCAGGAACGACTGCAGAAGATGTGGCTACAATTGTCGCTTCAGCAGACGGCACGACAAAAGAAGAGACGCCAACAACAGTTGAAGTGGCTGACGTACTCAAAGAAGGTATAGTCGTGATGACAGGCTCATCCTCCTCTGAAGATATAGGGACTGTATTGGGTGATCCAGCACCCGAAAATATTGTCTCTTCAAAATCGGGCACCGCCATTTCATCGACAGGAGCTGCAACAAAGCCAAAGGTTGCATTGATGCTGCCCTCCCCGTAAATGTCTTCCCCTGAAAAGAAGACAAAAGAAAGTTAACATCAACCTGATGTTAATTTTTCTAAAAAGAGGCGTAAAGACGACATTTACCCATGGCCGATGGTATATATGTCGCGTCTGCAGCCAGTACAGCTAAATTATTTCTTAATGATGCTAAGCGAGCTGTCATACCTGGAGAAGGGGGTGCACCAAACGACGTCTGAGGGTAGTCATCCAAGTCTTCACCCAGATCCAATCGAGGTTCATCGGGTGGAATCTCGCTGGAGATACTTAGAGATGAAGAAGGGGCTGGACCCATTATTGGGCTGGATAAAGAGATCCTTAATTTACTCAGCCTCGAAGGCGATCTCACAGCACTACCTGAAGCGGTAGCAGCGACAGCAGTCTCGAGCAAAGAATCTCCGGCGCTGCCAGCTGGAACTGTGGAGGTTCCCTCTCTAATAGGCGAAGGACCTCTAGTCAAAAAATTATCCCCAACAGGGGAAACAACAGCTTCATGGCTGGAAGTCCCAACAGGACCACTAACAGTCTTTTTTTTCTTACGAGGGAAAGTCTCTTTCAGAATAGGAGTCCTTCGTTTACTGGGGATAACAAGAGGCTCCGCAGGCGGAGGTATTATGCCTCTCGGTACTGTCAACAAAAACTCATCTGGATCGACAGAGTCTTCACCTTCGTCAGAGGAAACTGATGGGATCTCCTCTCTTCCAGCGGACTTATGAGAGGGCATCCTAAACTTTCATGCATATCAAAATCGTGATGGAAGGTATTGATGGCCACATAAAATTGGGCGTACGAGTGGAGGATGCGCAACTCCATGGAGAGTGAAGTCGCGGGTACAATAAAGGTTGCTCCAGTACAACCCATTATGAAGTACCGCCATCCTCTCGCTCCATCAATATGTCCACCTCTGGACTTGAAGCTGGTGATGACATTTCCCACATGCAATTGGTCATACCCAAACTGTCTGGCAAACCGACTAGGCAGATAGGGCTCCAAGAAGCAATGGTCTTCACTTCTGTACAACAAATGGGAAGGTCTAATGCAGACCAACCAATAAAAAGCTTCAGGAGAAAGAACGGTCTTCCCGTCACCCGAATCCTGAAGTCTCGTCCCCTATTGATTGATATGTACAGTGGGGACGATACAGAAGAGCTTCCAGCTATGAGCAAAATTTAATGCTCGCCGAAAGTCTACGACGGTGGTCACGTTCCAAGTAGAATTCTTGTAATTCAACAAAAAAATATTTCCCGAACTACTGGCAGAGCCGGGAGACATCACCCTGGGGTTATAAAGAATTAACCATCCCATCAGATATAGGAACAGTAATTCTACCCTGGGAAAGCTTTCACGTCGGGTCTCATCTGCAAGCAGCCCATCAGTAATGTCCCTTGGGTCAGCTTGTATCCGGCATATCATGGTAGGGAGCAGGCCCAGTCTTGCCCCAAATACCAAACGCACGGCAGGCCATAAGGTGTTACGATGAATGCGATCCGAAGATGCAATGCCAGGTACTACCAATCGGCGTAGCCATACGGAGAGGAAGCCAGCTAGTTGAGCTTCCCTTGACAGAGGCTTGTGGCAATGCCTCATATAACTGTAGGCTTTAGTGCCTACAGGATAAATCCCTATCCCTTCATCAAGAACTTAATCTGAAGCCCCAGCTTCTTCAATAAGATCATCGACTATTTGAGCATTAAGCACGCTCAGAAAGTTCAAAGGCTTATCCCTGCTATCCACAACTTTGTCTGGCTTAGCATCTCTGGCCTGATGAAAGAAGAGATAGGACGCCCATTTGTTGGTATGAACCAAATCAGAGGGCTCATTATAGAAGGTGGTGCACACTAGATAATGGCTCATTAGCTCCTGGTACACTGCCACTACCCGAGGGTTTGTATCACTCAGCTCCCTGTTTATGAAAACATACTCTTCATAAGGAGTATCCCACATTGGCAGTCTTGAAATCTCTGCCATTTCATGAAAGGCCAATCCCAACTCCCCTAGCGGAGTGGCAAAAGTTTCAGTGAGCGAGATATACCGCTCCATCAAAGACAAAAATAGGTTGGGGTTGGGAGGTAACCCAACACTGGTAGCACTCACAGCTGCGAACAGACCAATGCTCTCCAGCTCCGTCTGAAAATGCTTCAGGGCCCAGGCAGTTAAACGAGCCTATCGAAGATTTTCAGGGGTAAGCCACCCGTTGGTCCGAGGATTAACTTTGGGGTATACTCCTCCATGCCCCATGAAGTCATTGCAAAAAGTTGATAATTGGACTGGCTGGAGTAGTGAAGTGTCTTCACTCGGGATGCTGCCCGGCAGTAATCCCCTGAAAGGCACGACAGGGCCTGAAGGGCGGTTCACAAATAATCCTTGGTCTGATCCTTTCTGATAAAATATCTTCCCCGGCTGGCCGTGAAGATTAGGGGTCAGGGTCCACGACATCTTCCTGGGATGAGTGGCATGGAAGAATGCCGAGATAGGGTAATCTCTTGGCATCCTGGGCAGGTACATGACCATGCCCCTAGCAGTAAAAACCCAGTTTTTCTTCTTGGGCTTCGTCTGGGATTGTTTATCAATCATATCCCCGAATAGGAAAGCTGGTTTTATATATTTGGCCCCATCTAGATACGTCAGGGGCTCCCCATTGATCATACTTAACAATATTCGTTCTCCTTGAGACGATATCAGAATTTCCCTTCCTTCAGGATACTGGGTTCCAGAAATAGGGAATGTCACGTGGGACAAATTCTCCAGGTAATTGGAGTTCAGAATCCCAGCAGCAGAACCCATCACCTCAGCCAACAGAGGTATCTGCAAGTCCACTACAAAATGCAAGAAGAACAAGTCAGTTTCTACACTAGACATTACAGTCTTGCAGCTTACGCCAAAGATTAACAGTCTGTGCTTTTATGCCAAGACTGTAAAAACTTGAGTTTTTACGCTGGAACCTATTTCCGAGGCGTAAAATTCAAGATTGGCAGTATACACAAAAATCTGACAGTCTATGTTTTTATGCCAGACTGCCAAAATTTGAGTTGTTACACCGAAATTTTCATCCAGAGCGTAACACTCAGTTTGTAGTATACGCCAAATTTTGACAGTCAAAGCTTTTACGCCAGACTGCGAAAATATGGAGTTTTTACGCTGACACTTTAGGAATGTGGGCGTAAATGATAAAACATCTCTGTGCATCATCTTCCTCGAAGAGGCTCTCAACACAGAAGATGACCTAGCGCGTTCACGTACAACGTGTGCGAAGGGTTTTCTTCATTTTTGTCGTCCCAAAAACTTTACCTATGACGCCTGGTGCATAGCTTAACGGCGGGACACTTCGTTCAGAGCGAGGTTCGCTCTGCCCAATGGGAGTCGCTCGTGCTTGAACAGAGGAGCGAGAAGAAGAGGCAGCTTTCTTTTCCTTAGCGGTGGAAGTTTGTTTCGGTGCCATGGCTAAAACTTAGAGTTCTCAAAAGAAGAGACGAAGAAGAGCTCTCAAAGGAACAAAGGATTTTTGCAAAAGACAGATGAAGAATTTCTTCTCTGAAGGCCTTGGGGTATTTATAGAGTTCAGATAAACTCTTCGAATTTCTAACCAAATCCGATATTTAATATTCGGTTATGATTGGGGACCACGTCAGCCTATCATTTAGGGAAGACGGACAGTCAGCGGATTCGAAAAGTTTTTCGTGCAGAGCAGATCTACGATTTTTACGCTAAGGAGCTTTTACGCTCAAGAGGCTACAAATATACGGTTTTACGCTCAGAGGCCATAAGTCTATGGTTTTACGCCCGGATGCTTTTACGCTCGGTAGCTTTTACGCTCGAGAGGCTACAAACCTACGACTTCACGCTCAGAGGCTACAAATCTATGATTTCATGCTCAAAAGCTTTTTACGCTCAGAGGCTACAAATCTATGACTTCACGCTCGGAAGTTTTCTTTTTAGGAGGCTATAAATCTATGGTTTCACGCCCGGATGCTTTTATGCTCAGCAGCTTTTACGCTCGAGAGGCTACAAACTTATGATTTTATACTCATCTACATTACGGATCTATGACTTTTCGCATATCTTAAAATACGCAGGCCAGATTATGCGTATATCTGAACAATTCTCAAGACGACCAATTACAAGGATTTACGCAGAAGATGCTCCTTCTTGGCCTCAAAACATCCCAAGTACCCAAAACATACAGAGTTCAGCATTGAAAATGACTCTTCTTCTTGGGTCGATTGAAAGTTTATCCAAAATCCAGTCAGAATCTTTTCTCTACAGTTCAAGCATAGCCAGTTTTGACAGCCATTTCTTGCCCTACTTCAAGGAATTTTTGGAAAATTATTCTTGAAGATGATGGTCTGAACAAGAATTCTTCTTATCAAAGAAGTGACAGTTCAGAATTCTACGCGACTCATCGTTCAAAATAGCATGACAGTTCGGATATTCAACTTAAATGCTAAGCAGCTTTCTACGCGTCTTCAGTTACGCATAAAAGACGGGGAGAGACCAGATACTCTTTTTATCAGAATCGGCGTAAAGTTATTCAGACGTGTCGAAGCTGCACACTATTCGGACTTCATCACAGCAAAATATGGCAAATCATCAGATGCGTAAAAGAAGATAATTTTATTAATCATGATTACATATGATGAAAATCCAGTCTACAAAGGGTTTTTCATCTTCATGATTACATATGATGGAAATCCTTTTTCTACAAAGGGTTTTTCATTTTCATTTAGGATCACGCTAAGAATCTGTTCTGCTAGGTTCTCGTATTGGTGGAGATCTTTTCTGTCTTCTACAGCAGTTCATCGACTTCCACAGTCGATGAACAAGAAAATGATTAATGGCGGGAGGATACACAACTGGGCCTGTCTAAATTATTCAAGCCCACCCTCCATACGCCATGACATATTAAGTTGGGATTCAGACCCAACTTAATACTGGAAGACAGGGCTAGACTGTCTACTCTCGTCCACCGTCATGATGGGAGAAAATACAGCTTGCAAGCTGTGTGGTCGAATGTGACCCTTCCTCTCTCCTGGACGAATCGCCATATGAAATTGCTGATCATCCCGAGCAAAGGAAGCTATGATATCCTTCCATGATCCATCGTTGCAGAGGACATTTGCTCGAAGACGCCTTCTTTTTTGGCTCCTTACATGCTGGAAGAACATGATCTTCTTCTTCCTCAAGTCGACCTGACGAAGTTCGGCAATCATCTTTGTGTGGTGAAGGAAGTGTGGAAAAAATAGGTTAACTCAATCGCCTTTATATAGGCAGAGGAGATCACAATAAATCCAAACAAATTCCTTGCCAAGAAATCAGCCTCGTGGAACGAGTCAAACTTGACTATTTCATGCTTTATTTAAAGTGTTTCAAATTACAAGGAATTTGAAAACTTTGAAGGGGGTCTTGTAGAAGCATGACAAATACGCTGCAGAATTATACGCAATATGCATGAAGCCCGCGTAAAGCAGAGTTTCAGTGTTGTGCAGCGTAAAATATGACTTCAGAGCCATTGGCGTACAACAGAGCTTCAACGCTGTTCAGCGTAAAATATAACTCCAGAATAACCCGCGTAATACAGTATTTTAGACTGCTTCAGTGTAAAAAGGTTGCTACTTCGCCGTTATGGCACAAAACCCATCTGCTTTTAATACAGCATGGAAGTATACGAGGAACGCTTCGTATTCCTTGAATGAACCTGTCAGACAGTACAATGAACCTGACTCCTGACAAAGAGTACTGTACGACTATCACGACGACGGCTGTAATGATGATTCGGCACAGAGCTCCAGACTGTCGTTTAGTGACAAAGCCTTGATTTAAGTCATCGTTTACACATTCAAGGAATACGCTGCCTAGTTTTACACAGGCAAGCATGAGCTTTTACGCTCAGGATAAGACAAAGCTGATCGCCACGTCAAAAGTTGCTCTTCGTACAGAACTCGAGGCACGTCTCTGCATTTAATGCACGAGATGGGGGCAGATCTCTGCATTTAATGCACGAGATTTTATTCTATTTCCAATGACTGGGAGAGCAATAATTAGGGATAATACGTCCACATCACCATCCCTGTACATTACGCCATCAGGCCATTTTCAGCTATAGGAGTACGCCGTATGCTATCTCCTCGAAATAAACCGACCTGGCTATTTTCAACTATAGGAGTACGCCGTATGCTACCTCCTTGAAATATGCCAACCCAGGCTATATTTGCAAAGGATATGTGAACAGGCTATCTGATCCAGAATACGCTCAAGACCTCAGTCAAGGAGGAATAACTGGCTACCTTTACGCCGGCTACCCATCTATGCAGCATCAGGCTTATACGCCTATTTGGCTTCTACGCCAACCTGACAGCTATTGGACTTCTACGCCTATATGTCAGCTATTGGGCTTCTATGCCTATTGGGCTTCTACGCCTATTTGGCTTTTACGCCATCAGAACATCTATTTGGTTTTTACGCCAACGAGACAGTTATTTGGCTTCTACGCCAATCATCTCTATGCGAGGGGCAGTTACCTATGTAGCTTGCATGTCGTGATCTTCGCAGCAGTTATACGCATTATCTTTTAATGGGACACGCGTCACACGCTTATTCAGAAGATCATTTATACGTGGGTAGCAGTTATGATAACCGCCGCGTAAAAGGTCTATCCGCTGTTCAGCTTCTACGCCTTTAAATAGAGACCTCCGTCCACAGAGGTCAGAGGTCGAATTTTATTGGGATCGGATTTTAATCTTTGAGAGACAGAAGTCAAAAAATTGAAGAGAGAAAAATCTAGAGCACAGACAGAGAGTAGTGATCGACGATCTTGGCATCGAGCATCCACTCCCTCTTACAATCTTTGAAGCTATTACTTCTTCTACAACACTTCTTCATCATCGTGTGGTCCAAGGGACAAAGTGATCAACTGCAGATCAGACTCCTATAGCAATATTTACCCAGATTTAAATTTTGTACTTAATATCATCGTATAGGATTAATAGTACTTCTTGTTTGTAAACCAAAGAAAGGGTTTTGTATAAGCCTAGTTTTATTTCTTTCGTTTATTATCAAACAGCCCTTGGTTACAAAATAATCATCAATTAATGTATTTGGCCCATAGGGTACCTCTAACACTATCCGTGTATCAACTTATGCTAGGCACGAGGTTTCGTCTTTTCGAAATGAGGGAAGACAGAAAACAATAATAAAGAGTTCAATGGGAGGTAATAGATTAGAAGTATGGGGATCAAGGCGTTTAAAGAATTCAATGGGAATTATCAAGGCAGTTGTGGACTAAAATCCTATTTTGGGCAATTCCTATTCACATGCTCGCATCGTTACAGTTATGTAACGGATACGATATGCTCAGACATATATAGAGGGCAAGTACATTTGTCTAGTAATCACTATATATCTCAATCCACGTAAAGTAGTTATACGAAGGGCGAACCAAGCGTACTATGGTTGATCAGACCGTAGTACACTGATTCTGAAATGTATTAGTGTACGCGTCCACTAATACATTTGTCATGAACAAGCTTGATAAAAGACTGAGCTTGCAAAACTAGGCTGTAACAGCAGCATAAGTCGAGGTGGTACAAAATATAAGTACGCTAGATTATGATGAAAGAAGGTACATAAATAATTCAAGTTCACAAAACAAAACAAGATACAAAATTTAGATTCTACAATCTCTACAGTTGTCATATTAACTCCTTATCTAAGTCTCTAGTCGACCCAATAGGGGTTAGGGCCTATAATTTCTATAGTTTGCATAAACACTATCTTCTTACGCAAGTCCAAAGTTGTGTCATCCTATTATACTTCATCAATGGGTCAATAGGGCTATGCGATACTATGTTGTGAGGCATACTACCCAACTTAGAAATAATAATAAACTAGTACTATGACAGTCTAAAGGGGATCCTACAAATTAATAAGGTTCTATTAAATAAAGTACAACTCTTATTGGGCTATACGAGGAACGGATCTTAGTACTTATTAGGGTCTCTTATTGTATCATGTAAGTAATGGTCATCTTAAGTCTTAATCATAGTGTTCCTAGAATACAAGTATCAATAGTATGAATGAAGGAGTTACTGGTCTTCAAGGGAAAAGATGATATAATCTATACTGAGGTGGGGTACATGTTACGTGATTTAAAACTAAGAATAATCAGCTCACAATCTAAGGGAACAACTCAAACTATCAACTCCTAACTATCACGCACAAAATTTAAAGTTCAAATTACCAAACTATAACCCTAACAAACTATATATCTTAGCATAGAATAAGATCACTTGGCCTTCAATTATAAGAGTTATGTAGTACGAGTTAAATGATAAAGAAAAAAAGAATCATAATTTAGTTGTCGCACAATTAGCGAACGTTAAGGTTGCAGGGGGACAAGATATGAAATTAAAATAGGGGCTCAAGATAATATCATGGTTTCCTAAGGGGAAGGTGGCGAGCAATTCTCCGTGTTTGAGGTATGATCTCATGGGGAATGTCATACTCGTTGCTCTGGGCTTCCCGAGGTACTGTCTGCTAATATCACGACAAGAACCTATATCCTAACACTATCTCACTATGCACATTAGGTTCAGTCCTAACATTCGATCTCGGATTTCTATTGGTTCCTCAAGACTGGGGTCAAACATTAGGGTCAAATCTCTAACTAGCTCTTAGTAGTGCCTATACTACTCTTAGGTCATTCATGACTATAACAAGAATAATGGTAAATTATTCTATAGGTGAGGGACGCTAGGGTTCATTGAGCGTTCTACTTAGGGGTGTGTCAATATCCTAGTTGTACTCTTAATAGGAAGGTTACCCTACTTGTCGTTCTATCAACAAGGACTTCTATATTCTAGGAGAAGGCTACCCTCAAGGAACTAATGAGAAGGCACATGAATCAAGCATGATGAAATTATTCAGCGGAAGGGATTGGAAGGAGGAGGAGTCATAGTCAGTTGTGGATGAGATCCTATACTCTAATACTATTTGCAGGCTTGCTCGGTACAGTACCGTAACCGAGACAATATGCTCTGACCTGCATGGGCCACCACAAAAACTATGTCATGCCCCAGTCCCAAAATATCGAGGGACTAAAAATGTGGCAATGGCCAGCAGCACACACTGATGGACAAACCCAATTAATGGATCCATCAGGGCGTACTTAAGCTGTAATACAACAATAAGGGTCTAAACATACTAATCTCATCCACAGAAATGAATACAAAAATATCAGAATCATAGAGCAAGATTAAACTCAATAAAATATAAACTCGAGAAAACAACACGATAATAAGTCAGATACAATGGTCAAGATACATGAATAGAGATAACAACAGCAAATACTGAGTATGGATAAAGCATATACTCAGAAGATATCCTTGGTGATCACTCGTCTACTGGATCTGGTACTGCTCCAGTGCCTGCTCCTGTTCCTGCTAATGCTCCTGTCCCGTATACCTCGGGGTAAATCATCTGCTAATCCTGGGGACATAATCCGGATCCAGGTCCTCAGGGGACATAGCAAGGTATAAAATAATACAAGCCAAAATAAATGCAGTACAATAGTAAATAAAATAAATAGGATAAATATGTAACCATCTATGTGAAATACAAGTGAGAGCATTACTAGTACTCAGGCTGAGACCGCTATAAGCTCTGTATCGGGGAGCCGGTAGCAGTAATAACACGTAATGTGCCTAGCTCTGATGTAGAGTCTACGGCCTCACAATAATAAGTATATATAAATAAAATAGCCTGTAGCCTGTGTGTCTCTTCCCACCCAATGTAACCACACGTCTCATGTCCATAACGTCTCATGTCCATGTCACGCGAGATCTTAGCTAATGCAACAAGTAATATAATATCTATGAATATAATGTCTATGTCAAAATCCTGCAACCTATACAGAATCACCTTGAATATTTCAAGAAGATTCTGTCTCATGAATAGTGTCAGGTGTCCTGGGTATGACGTACTTGATAATGCAAGTACGAGAATGTAAAGGGTCACGATATCCATCTCTAGGTGACGTTACACAACTCCGCGTACGGGGTTGGCACCCGACTATTAATCGGACGCTAAGTAAAGTGACACGGTCCTAGGTTAAGCATGTACAACATATAAATATATCAAGAAATTATGTAACAAGAACTGCAAGATTTGGCAAGGTACACTTGCCTGGGGTTCTAGCTCCATCTGTAGCTCTGGTCTCAGTGTGATTTGCAGGTAGTCCTCCGGTTGCTGAAATAAACATCACCATCAGATTCAAAAAATATCAAATAGCTAGAAACGCCTGTCCTTGAGTCCAATTTGGACACAGGGGCAAAAATGACAGTTTCTGGTCAAAGCGGGGTCCACATGTGTCCCGCTTCGCACCAAAAAATGTGTCAGAATCAATGGTCTCCAAATTCATCAAACTTAGTGTCAACAAGTCCAGAACGATGATATGAACCCAATGGAACTTCCATAATTGGATTCCGATGAGCCGGTCACAAAATCGTCCGTCAAGTGGAGCCGTAGGGCCCACGATACGCGATTTTGTCAACGTTCTCAGAATCGAACCAAACTTGGGTCACAGGACCAGCATATTACTACGAGTCCGATGGCACACATTTCGTTTCGATCCGACGTGTGTACACAATATTACAACATATTTCAAAATAGGCTAATACGGGGCGTTGTCGGCGGATACGCGTTGATTTCGGTGTGCGCGCACATCCAAATCAACTTCTGTGAAATCCTGTACGTCCGTATCAATGGCACGCACCTTTCGGTGAAGATCGTACGCGACTAAGTCGTCCCATTTGGCGGGGCGCACTCTGTTCCGGGGGAAAATGGGGTGTTAATTTTCCTGTTTTTGGATCGCAGTTCGCGATCACCACAGGACGTGAGACACCGAGCGGGTTGCACGAGCATCGAGAGGGTTATGCAGTCTATGTGTCATAATAGACGGCACAAAGAATGGGACTACAAGGAGAGAGAAAATGGTTCCTGAACAGGGCTCCGCGGAAACTGAATTCTCGTGTCCGCGAGTCAACACGACACTGCGACACATGACAGTGTCCACTGTTCTAGGGTTAGGGATAGGGTTTTGATCACTACGGCTGGGGCATCGTGTCTTCGTCGGAGGAGGGCGGAGGCAGAGCTGGTGTCGTCGGCAGAGGACACGGCGGAGGTCGTCAGCTTTGGCGGAGGAGTCGAGCCAGGGTCGTCGACTGTGCTGTTCGGGTTCAGCGGCTCGACGGGGAGGTGACTGGAGGAATGGGAGGCGGTCATGGCAGATGACAGCGGGGGATGTCATGGTCTGGCGAGGCGTGGTGGCTCAGGGTGCTCGGCAGACTGGAAGAGGTGGTGGTCGGGATTCAAACTCGAGGAGAACGTGTGGAAGAAGGTTCAGCGGGTCGACGTCGGGATAATGCTTAGGCGAGGTGCTCGACGGGGTCAGCGGGGTCGTGGCGGTGGGGGATCGACGGGGATGACTGTTAAGGGAGGGGCTCAGGGCGGAGGAAGGAGAATGGCGCTGGCTGGAAGAAGTCCGTGCTCAGGCGGAGGGGAGGAGGTAGAGTCGGGGAAGGAGGAAGAGGGGAGATGGGGGTGCTGCTCCGGCCATGGAGAGGCCGAGCAGAGCGGAGGAGGTAGAGGGGGTGATCGTGTTGGTGGTGGTGGCGACTGTGCTGCACCGAGGTGGGGGGAAGTCGGGCTCCGACGAGGTCGGGGAGGGGGAGATCCGGCGGAGGAGGTGGCCGCGGGTCGCTGTGCAGGCTGGGAGGAGCTGCTCCGGCGGGGGTCGACTCGCCGCGGGGAGGCAGAGGACAGGGAAAGGGGGGCGGCGGCTGTCGGCTAGGGTTAGGGTTAGGGTTAGGGATTTTATTATTTTAATTTATTTTAATTTTATTTTTTGTGGAGAAAAACTAGAAAAAGTATATTTATACATGTAGAAATTTGGGCTCGGGTTTGACCTAGGATTTGGGCTGGGTCAATGCTCCTTGGGCTTGGGTTTCGGCTCTCATGGGGATGTTTAGAAGGGCTATAATTGCCTTGTTTAAATACAAGGATAGGTTTAAATATGCGAGGGCGATGTATGCGCGTTGCACATCCCGAAAATTGCAGAAAAAATTCACGTGAAGGAAAATTGGGTTTCTTCACGTATTATCCAATGGTGGGGATGTCTCAACGCATTTTTGCATAAAAGCCCCCAACAATTGGAAAATTACACAAAGGCAGAAATTTGGATTTAATTGATTAAATCGAATGCGCACGATGTTCTAAAATTAATTAGAAGTACAGGGAAATAAAAATAGGCGGAACAAATGGTCTGGGACGTAGAGGATACATAGTAGAATATTAATAAAATTTAGGTCGTAAAAAACGGTATTGGGTTCCCGATTTCGATTGGGACGCACATGGGTACAAGGATGTGATTTATTTAGAATCCTGAAATAACGTCTGCGACGTTTATTGTGCGACTAAAAATGTCGCACTAGGAAGTATGATTATAAATTATACAGAGGTCAGAATAGATGGTGGTCATGTCTAGGACAAGGTTGTAAACTTTGCAGATAGGCAATGGCTAACGTAGTGCTCCAATTAACGAAGCAACGGTAAGGTGCGCTACGCGATAAAATAATGTACAGTTAAATCAATGCCTTGTTCTAAGTTCTAATTGGGTTCAAACTAGCCCTAATTTTACTATATAAGCCAAGTAAACCTAATTTCGGGTGAGGGGGTTTACAGCTCGTCCCTCGACTGCAAAATATCGAGGCTGACGCCCTGGCCAGCATCGCATCCTCTTTAGTTATTCCAGTCAATACTCATGAACTGATCACCGTGGTCAGTCAAGAGCTGGTCTGCCCAAAGAACAACATATGTCTATGCCTGAGCTACTCAGTAAAGACGAGCCCCAACTCCCAAGACTGGAGACTCTCATTCAACGACTACGCAGTCTATAGAATTCTTTCCGGGAAACCAAAGGAAGCCACTTCCATTAGAAGATATTCCCTCCGGTTCTATTATGATACAGCTACCAAAATATTGTATCATCGTTCCTACGACGGTCTTCTGCTATGATGCCTATCGAATGCAGAAGCGAAGCAGCCTCTCCACGAGGCTCACGACGGGGTTTGCGGTACCCATCAGCCCGAACCCAAGCTACAGGACCGTCTTCGGAGAATGTGTTACTATTGGCCGATAATGGTAGCAGAGGCTGTTGACTATGCGAGGAAGTGCCAAGCGTGCCAAATTCACGCAGACTTTATCCCCCAGCCCTCAGAATTTATACACCCAACGGTAGCATCTTGGCTGTTTGAAGCATGGAAAATGAACATTATCGGGCCAATTACTCCACCTTCTTCTAAGGGACATCGGTTCATCTTGGCTATCACCGACTACTTCTCCAAATGGACAGAAGCTGTTCCACTCGTTGAAGTCAAGACCTCAAGCGTGATCAGCTTTGTCAAGCATCATGTCATATACTGCTTCGACTTGCCACGAAGGATCATCCACGACAATTGTCTACAGTTTGCAAGTCATATTTTATCGATTTTGTGACAAAAAGTGAATCCAGAACATGGCCTCGACTGCCTACAACCCAGCAGCAAATGGTTTGGCGGAAGCATTCAACAAGACTATTATCAAGCTACTTAAAAAGTTTGTGTCATCCAATAAGTGCGACTGAATAAGAAGCTGGGTGAATGTCTCTGGACCTACCGTACAACGGTCTGGATACCTACTGGCAATACACCATTCTCCTTAGTCTACAGGAGCGAGGCAGTCCTCCCTCTCAAGATCCAAATTCCCTTAGTCTGAGTAGCCCTCTACAACCAATTGACCGTTGACGACAATCATCGTCGACAGCTATAAGAGCTAAAAGCACTCGACGAGAAATATCTCTTGGCTCAACAGCGCATTGAGTTGTACCAAGCACCTCTCAGGAGCCTTCAACAAATGGGTCAAGAAGAGGACTTACCAAGTGGGTGATCTCGTCTTGACAATAAGAAGACCGATGGTCATGACCCATAAGACGGCCGATAAATTTCAACCTAAATTGGAGGGTCCATTCATCATGGAGTCCGTATTCTCTAACAGTGCCTACCGGCTCGCAAAACCCAATGACGACTTACTCATGATGTCCATCAACGGCAAGTTCCTCAAAAATTACTTTGTCTAAGCTAGACTTGTACTCCTTTTACTATCAGCGGGACAACCGAAATGTATAGTGTATGTTTCCCGTTGTTCATCTCCAGCAAGTGTGTAAGCACAATATGCACTTCTCTTGACACAAAAGTTTGATGAAAGCCATTGTTTGTATTTAGGAATCCTGAATACGCAACGAGCTGTGGATCTTCAAAAGCTCCGTGTAGTGATTTTTAGGTCTATCCACACTTTCGGGTAGACCACTCATAATCAGTTTCCTTGGGCATTAGTTCACGTCTATATCACCTCTGAATTACTGTCCTAACCGATTATCCCCAGTTGGGTTTTCTATGTCCATATTACCTCTGATAAAACCTCTCTGTATGACCATCGATTGTCACGTCCATATTACCTCTGACATCGGCCGTCATTTAAACTTAGCACCCGTACTTAACTCTAAGTACGCCAGCGGTGTTAAGCCCACAAAACCTGCCACGTCCATATCATCTCTAGCAAGGCTTGTCTCAAACTTATTACTTGCACTCAGGTGCGTAAGAAGTAATGGGTCCACAAAATCTATCATGTCCATATCACCTCTGATAGGGTTTTATTTCAAACTTATTACTTGCACTCAAGCGAGTAAGAAGTAATAGGTCTACTAGGACCCCCTAATAGAATATCCTCAATGAAGCAAACGATTTACGTTCATATTACCTCTGAACTATGAGATGCCCATGTTCCCCGTCAAAAAAAAAACTATGTCCATATTACCTCTGGATCATTTTCTCTTCCTTCCACAAAAATACTGGGATCGTACCTAACCTCTCAGTATGACTATCGATTAGCTCATGTCTACATTATTTATGGGCTATCGTCATCACATCCTCTCCAGTAGGGTTTGTCATATCCTTCTTACATGTGAGCAAATCTCTCTGTATGACCATCGATTATCACGTCCATATTACCTCTGATATCGATCATCGTCTAAACTTATCACCCGTACTTAACTCTAAGTGCGCCAACGGTGTTAAGTTCACCAAACTTGCCACGTCCATATCACCTATGGCAAGGCTTGTTTCGAATCTATTACTTGCACTCAAGTACGCAAGAAGTAATTGGTCCACCAAAGATCCCCAGCGGAATGTCCATGAAAGATTATGATATTATACTACGTTCATATTACCTCTAGTACTATACCCAAAGTTCACAAAAATAATTCCAACAACAAAAAAAGGCTTTTATTTCTTCCAAATGGGGAACCAAAAGCAAACTACATTTGAGGACTTACTAACGCCAATCAAAAAAAAAAAGAAAAAGAAAAAAAAGAAACAATCACTGTGCTACTGATCAGTGCACAACTTTTCAAATCGTCCTCGGAGGCGAGTAACCCTGCTATCGATCCTAGCTTTAACCCGCTGCTCGGTCTCTCGTGCTACAGCTATGGGATCCTCCAGATAGGCATAGGACTGATGCTTCTCTTCAAGCTTTTTCAAGGTACCCTCCAGGGTGGCAAAAGACTCGGCCACCTTAGTAGATTCAACGCACACAACCTTCTATTCCTGTCGGGCCGCTTGGAGATCACTCTCCAAGATCTTAAGCTTGGCCTGGAGTTGCACAATCTGCTCATTTATCTTGGCCATGGCCTAGGTCGCGAAGTCTTCTCAGAAATGGCAGGCTTCCCCAAGGACGATCAATTATCATGCTTGGATGGCAGCTGGCTAATAACCCACTCCAAGGTAGCCTTGCTCTTCGCTTAGGCAGATCTCACCTGCTCCGCGGAACATAGGAGGAAATCACGTTCGACGACTACCACGACAGTCATGTTAACATGTTGTGTCTGTTGTAGTTCATCCAGATGTTGATCTACCTAGATAAGCTTCTAGCCCAGCAGGTCAACCGTCTGCTAAAAGCTGGGAAGAGTCCTCAAAAGTTTAACCTGACTCCTAGCACAATGCTTGGCCCACGCGAAAGACTTGTTTCGTCCCATCACAGCTTGAACTCCCTGCTTCAGTTGCAAGTAGAAGCTCTGAATGGTGATCTTGGATAACTCTTCCACGTCGATAAGGGTGGAGGGAGTCAGAGGAGCTAGAATAGGAGGGGCCACCACCGACTGAGAAGAGGGTGGCACAACACTAGACGACCCAGGAGGTGGAACTATGGTGGCAGAACGACGAGATGCCTTAATCTTAGCCAGCTACCTCCCCGTCGAAAGCAATAGTTAGACGCTGGGCAACTGGATAACGTTGACCGCTGCATATTTGGCACAAGAAGATGTGCTGATATCAGGCTGTTTAGCAGCCAATTCATCCACAATATTAGAGGCCTCCCCTACACTATTCTCAATGGGAGGCTCCGTCATTTGTTCTCCACCCCTAGTAGAGCCGGGGGGGGACAGACTTCCTCCGAACAAGCCCCCCACCTTTTTCTTCTTTCGCATCTTCCTCAGAGTCCACGTTCTCCATTATCAGAGGAGAAGTAGAGCCTGTAGGGCCAAAATAACATGTGACCAACCGCACCAACAAAATAGAAAACTGAAGACGAAAGATCTCATCCCGTGACGGGTGACGTGATTTGTAGAGCCGTCCCGACAACATCCAAGTCATCCACCGAGATGTGGGAAGTAGCCGGTTCCATCAGATCCCCTTCGGGAATGTTGTCGGAAGTCCGTCGCTAAGTTATAATATAACATTCTAACATTTTAGGGTTAGAAATATCGATAATATTTCTAGATCAAAATTTAGTTAACTCCCAAAAATTTTAATATTTTGGCAGAGTCTTCTTTGTATTTCGGACTCTAAAAATTTAATAATTTAAAAATATATAAGACCCGGAACAACCCTTCGTAGAATTTATCCCCGGGTACGCCGACCCCTTTGGTGGAGAAACTCTTAACACCGGCAACCACACAGTATATATATATATATATATATATATATATATATATATATATATATATATATATATAAATTCTCAACGAAAAAGCTTTATTCATACCTTAGCAAGCAAGCATTTTATTTATACTTAGCAATTACTTTTCCTTTATAAGCTACACAAGCTCAAGAACATATAACTATTAGTAAAACATGATTATCACGACCAAGCTTCTAAGTATTAACTATACTAAATGAGTTACAAACTTGTAATAGTTGGTTGATCCTAATTATGTATACAACATTAAACTTAGGTAAACGATATATATCAAGGGTCCATGACCTATAATATACTAAATCACTCCTCTGGTTCCTTCTTCTTCTCCTATTTCAAATCCTAGGTATAAAATCATTCTCTTCCCCAAATTTCTTTCTAAGATTTCAGATCTAGGTCAACTTTTAGTACATTATATATATATATATATATATATATATATATATATATATATATATATATATATATATATATATATATATATATATATATATATATATATATATATAATTTTGTTATTGTAAATAGGGTTGTGAATTAGGAATTATTTGGAAGGAAATTCTAGGTTGTTCAAGACAAGCAAGTCCTCACCCTACTTCTCAATTTTTTTAATTAAAATATTTTTTTTTTTTGTATCTAAGGTGGAGTCTGGTTCAAAAGCCACCAGCGCAAGGGGTCATACCTCCTCTCTTACATCCTTCGCTGAGGGACCTGATTCCCCTATAGGCCCCGCCTCAGGAACCACCTTAACTCGCGTCCGCTTGGAATGACCAGGGTGGTGAGCCATAATTGTCTTGCGCTTAGGAGCAGGAGGGCCATCAAAAGGAGTCCCCTCCTCGGACGATGGGTCTGAGTCAACAAGCAAAGGTTGGGCCGCACTCTTGCCCTTCTTGGGCGTTCGTCGACCTTTCAGAGACTAAGGCACAAAAATGGTACCCGCCAGATAACTCGTCCCGAGATCATAGTCAACTGGTGGAGCACTGACTGTGCAGTAAGAACTTCATTCGACAAACAACATGTTCGACACGATGCCTGTCGCCGGCAACCCGAACTCAACTTGTGTTCCAACGGAGGCATAATAGCTCTACACACGAGCTCCATCAAGAAGATTGTCGCAATACCCAAGGGAAGCACTAGGAGTATCCAGCAGGAGTTAGTTGTACCCAAATTGACGGGCAAACTGGCTGGGTAGATAGGGATCCAAATAAACGTCAGCCCAATTTTGATACACCAAGTGGGAATGGCGGATAGCAAGAAGCCATATGTAAAGTTTTTGCCGATAACAGGTAATCAACAGCCCCGCTGTCTCGTTGAATAGTACTCCTTTCTTCCTTAGTGAATTCGGGGACAGTGCTAAAAAATATCCAACCGTTCAGATAAGCAAGCTCCCTCCTATAAGAGGGCACATCCTCGCACTTTCACTTCATCTCCCGATAACGGCGGATAGCAGCATCCCCCTCCAACATTCCTTCATTGGTGTCGGGGCGCATTAAAGATCGATGGTGCAATAAAGGCCAACCCATCAGGTAGTGATAGGGTAACTCTACCCTGTTGAACTCTCCGATCCTTTTATGGTGCTTCACCTTTGAGGCAAAATATCGGAGATCGTGGTGGATACAACAGACCATCGCGGGTAGTAACGCCAGAGGGTGGCCAAAATCTAGCCACATAGTCTTGAGAATAATTTTACAACTAATTCTCTCAATTTAGCCTGAACCCCCCACGAGCACGCAGCTGCGTAGCCAGATCATCAGGTATCCCGCTAGCAGTGCCTTCTTAGATAGCTCGTAGGTATCCATAAAGAAGTAGCTCAATTTCTCGTTCTCGACAGACGAGTCACGAGCAATAGATGCTTCGCGATACTTCTGGATCAAAGCCGCTATAGCCTCTTGGGATTGTGGCCCATGGACATAAACCTCATTCGACTCGGACTCCTCCGGGAAAAGATAATGCGTCCAGACAGTAATATGGGGGATATCACCTTAAACGTCTTCTCCTTCCTATACATTCTATGATAGATACTATGATAGCACAGTAGCTCCGCGTATACGTCTACGAGCTCCGGATCCTCCTTTTCAAGGTCCTCCAGTTTGTCATTACTTGGGGTATATTCCTCGTAAGGCACTTCGCCCCAAGGAAGCTATGATACCAGCAAGCCCCATCTCACTATCGGACGTGATAAAGTCCCCGTATGGCAGTTGTACATCTCCATCAGGGCGGTAAAGAGGCAAAGGTTTGTCTCCAGGCCATAAGAGGTGCCCCTTACTGCATAAAAAAGATTGGCATTTTATAGTTCCCGCTTATAGTGCTTCAGCATTGTCACTACCATATTTTCTAGAAAAGGATATTTTGATAATTTTATAATTAATTAAATATTGTGCATGTTGTATAATTATTTATTATATTATTTATTTATTGTTAGATGTTAGTTTATTATTTTGGACTTGTGTTAGTAGATCCAACTAGTTTAGATTAGATCCATGGACCAACATTTATTATTAGTTAGAATTGAGCCCAACTAGAAGCCAATTCATTAGGAGGATGATTAATTTAATTAAACCATTAGACTAGAAATTTTTCTCCTTAATTATTTCTTCATGAGAGGCCCCAAAGGGTATAATGGATATTACATAGTAGCTTGAGAGAGGGGGCAAAGGGGGTCGGCCATTATAAAAGAGGGGAAAAAGTTTCTCTCTCCTCTTTTCATTTCAAATCTAGATCTAGAATTTTTCTCAACCAAATTTCTTCATTCCCACTTCAATTCACACCCAATTTCCTTCCCAAATCACCATTATAGACTAGTTAAGCAAGGATCTAGAAGGAGGAAGTAAGGATCTATAAAGAGGAGCAAGGATCTACAAGTTGAAGGCCAATTTTATCAAATTTGGAGGTTGCATTGGAAATCCATCTCCCAATAGGTACAATTTAGTTTTTTCTCTTAATTAGGTTCTAAATCTAAGATTTAACCATGAGAAACTACCCCATATGCATAGACTACCCATAGGATTTGGAATTATGTTCATAGGAGGCCTATGGAGAAAGTTATGGTATTTTTTGTGTCAATTTTGAAGAAATTCTGAGATTAACACTTGTTGTATTTGTCAATTGGTCATATAGATCAAATTGACATATGTTTATTTGTTGTGGCTAGTGTTGTGTCCATAATTGGATACACGTAGGTCGTATCCCAATAAATTAGTGATACGTGTTGATTTGAGAGTTTTTTCTCCGACACGGGACTTTGTGCATGTCACATTTTGACACGGACACGTAGATGTATATTTTTCTCTTCGTATTGTTCATAAATAGTAATTTAGACTTGCTCGTGTCCTTCGGGGTACGTTTGGTTGTGTGGTGGACTCGTGTCGCAAGCGTATCATAGATCTAGTGTGATACAGGTGCGATGCACTCCACGTGTTTGTTTGATTGCATTTCTAAATCCAATTTTTATTGTTCTTAGCTACTTGTAATTGATGTATTCATATGTATATATTTATATATATTGTTATGTATATATATTTAGTTATATATACTAGTGTATCAAATATATATATGCATATGTGTCTATATATATATATATATATATATATATATATATATATATATATATATATATATATATATATATATATATATATATATAAATATACATATATAAATATACATATATATATATATATATATATATATATATATATATATATATATATATATATATATATATATATATATATAACTATTTGAATAGTTATGTTATATATATACATGTATGTTGTATATATAAGAGGGAGTGATATATCTACCTATGTGTTGAGTGTGTTGATATACTTATATGTATATATGTAAGTTGAATATATATGTATATGTGTATGTGATGCTATATATGTATATATGTATGTGATACTATATCTATAAGTACATGTGTGTAGGTACATATATATGTATGTGTATGATTATATATATATTGGTATAGATGAGGGTATGTTTACTTGAGTGTCTATATATATAGATTAATGTGTGTGTGTGTGTATATATATATATATATATATATATATATATATATATATATATATATATATATATATAGTCATGTATATATGTATATAGATATATGTATGAGGCTATGTGTGTGATAGGAAAGGGGGCTCAGGCAGTGAGCATTGAAGCAGTTAGGCAGCAGAGTGCGGACAGTTGATGCATCAGCTACAGCCATATGTTGCACAATAGGTAGCAGCAGTCGGGGAGCAGACAGTGCATAGGCAGCCATGCTGCAACAGCAGCAGCCACGCAATGCTGCAACAGCAGCAGCTACGCAACAGCAAAACAGCGAGCAGCCATAGCTGCAGCAGCAGCCGATTCACAGCAACTCAGCAGCAAGCCTTTACAGAAACTCAGCAGCAGTATCAACTTCAGATTTTAGCATTTTCAATTAGGTGTACTAGTTAGTTCAGTAGGGTTAGTTTGGTAGTAGTTAGTTAAATGCTTGATTAGTTAATAGTTATATAGATAGGTATATTAGTTAGATTCTTGACTGTATGTGTGTGTGTGTGTGTGTGTGTGTATATATATATATATATATATCAGAGGGCATTGTAGTTATTAAAGTATAGTAGTTGTATTAGATAATGCATAATAGTTGATAGCTACATTAGATTAATGTACATATATTTATGAATATATGTTTTAGTCGTATTAGTAGTTAGTGATCAGTTAGTAAGAGGTATTCCTATATACATATGATAGTCATTAGATAGGGTAGCTATTATATGCTAGAGTGATATTACCTTGAGATACCAAGGTAAGTGTGAAGGTATTGTGGGACACTCAAGGTATTTGAGTTGGGTATTGAGATTGGTGTTTAGTGGTGCGATACCGCGTTGGTTCAAAACCAAGGTATCCATTTAGTAATCATAATTAGTATTAGTATATATATTATTGCTTGTGTATGCATATATGATATTTCTATATCTAATTGGTTACGTATCCTGAGATTTTTTTTATCTTAATGTGTTCTTAGTATCTTAGATTTAGCTAGTGTGGCCTAGTTTCATAGTATATGAACACAATATCCTAGAGATAGACTCATGCAACCTAGAAATAAGTAGTTTGACCAAGTTTGACCGCTTTGACTTAGAGTTGACCTAGTTTGACTATTTTGACTTAGAAATGACTCTTTGACCTAGATGTTGACTAGTTTAACTTATTTTTATTCTGAAACCTTGTATTGATGTTGTATTCCATATATAGGTCTTCGAGGCACCGTAGCAGACATCTGTGATACTATTTACCTGACTTCAGACGAGTATATTCTCTGATAGTTTCTCATTTATGATATCCTCTATGTTCCTTGTATCTAGTGTAGATATCATTGATTTCTTGACACGATAGTTACACGGATTGGTATATCCAGATCTCGTCATGAGATATTATTCCTTGGTATATATAGAGTATCTTGTGCAAGCCTTGTTCCTTATTTCTTGTACATGTATAGACACTGATTCTCGGGGAGACTTGCTACCTTCCTAGAGAATCCTGTGCCATAGCGTACCATGGTTGGATCCACTATACCAGTCGAGGATGGAGAGTATTTTAGTGTAGATATGTGATCATACCCTCCTTGTGCATATCTTGTTTCTTGTGAGTGTTGGTCATACACCGCACATATGACTAGCCAGGCCCTTATCCTTATACAATTTCCTTGTGCAAGTTTTCAAGCCGATCACAGTTAAAGCTAGTACTCAACTCACTTAGTCATTTATATTCTTGTTCATCGCCATATTGTTCATTCTTATATTTATTCCAGTATTTCTTTATTGTATATCTCTTGTATTTATTGTTGCATCTTGTATATTCACATCTATTTATTGTTACATAGGTTATATCATTGATTAGAACTGCTATTAGAGATGTACTCTGCTCCTTTCCTGATTGGATATATTTTTTCTATATGACACTGAGGAGTGGTACCCCACTTATTACGGACTCCAGGATGTTGTGGGCTTAGAGTCAGAGACACTGGTTCAGGAGGGACTTATCCCGGCTGAGACAGATGACCCGGGACTTATAGTATCTTAGTTATTCTTTCTGTACTGGATTTATCTCCAGCTAATTGTTTAATTTTTCTCAGACTCATTGATGTTATTATTTGACTCATGAGTTGTATTGTGACTATTCTATTCTTTATCATATTCGTGCTCATTTCTATCTTAGATCTGTGATTGAGTATATTGATATTGTTGGTGGCTTATTATATTGTTAGATATATTACCTAAACAACGTTCTACCACCGATTCTGCGGCGTAGGCTGGGCGTTGTTTCCGACTTGCTTTCCTACACCGGGTACGGGTCATGACACATTTTTAGTAGTGGCCCATGCAGGTCTTCGAGGTCGCAATTAGTACGATTCGTAGTGGTGCTCTTATTTGAGTGCTATTATGAGCCTGTTTCAGGATATAGGATATAGGCTATAGGCTGAGAATAGTCAATCACATCTAAGAAAAAAAATTCTTTTGATTCAATTCAACTATTCTTCCATTATATTGATATTTGATCTTTAACTGTCCCTTCTTTGAGTATCTTGCATCATGTGCCATATTGATTCTTTCTTTTGCTTTGTCTCAGGATACCGCCTAAGATTAGATCACAGCAGGGGAGAGCAACTCCTGAGAGGTCTGCGACGTCCTGAGGGCCTGCACCAGCACTTATCCGGTAATTAGAGTGTCAGATGCTTTCGGAGGTCCACCTCCTACTCAGAGGACTGTGCCGACTGTATCTTAGGGACTTCCACCTCCACCTTCCGTGTCGACAGATGTGACATATATGTTCACACTATTTTGCGAGATGTTGGAGGTGCAGAGGGCTCAGTTTGAGGCACACCAGAGGCAAACCAACGTCTTACGGTGGGGCATCGAGAGTGCTCATCAGCTTGCTCGTGCCGTAGTAGAGAGAGGAGTTCTGGTCCAGCAGCAGGTTGCTCCTCAGGTTGCTCAGCTTCGGCCAGGCAATATTCATGACTTCAAGAAGCTGGAGCCTAGGGTCTTTAAGGGGACAGAGGGCATCGTCTACGCTGATGATTGGCTTGAGTACATTGAGCGTCTCATGAGGATGTCCCGTCTTTCTGAGGATCTGAAGGGTGAGGCGGTAAGACTTCAGTTGTTCGACGTCGTCCACACTTGGTTCAGGAATGAGCCAATTTTTGCTGACGCAAGACAGTCTTGGGAGGTGTTCAAGGACCTCTTCAAGAAGAAGTTATTTGCTCGGGCAGACAGGTTAGACATGGGGAGGCAATTTGAGAGCCCCATTTAAGGGAGCATGTTTGTGGAGGAATATGTCGCAGAATTCGGCAGGCTTAGCCGATTTGCGGAGTATTTGGTGAGAGAGCCGGAGGTTCGAGCTATTCATTTTCGTGAGGGTCTAAACAGGAAAGTGGAGATCCTTATTTCGTCTTTTTATGAGACATACTCGGAGATACTTGTGGAGGCATGCAAGGTTGAGCGGGAGTTGGGTTTGAAGCCCAAGAGAGATCATGATTCTTTTCTGGGAGCAAACAGCAGCACAGTATCTATCAAGCATCATCATTTCCAGTCCAGGCCTTTTCAGCAGCCGCAGCAGCACCAAACTCCAGCTAGGGCGCCGTTTCATCAGGCACCACAGCAGCAGGGATAGTTACAGCAAGCTACCTGCCACTTCTGCAAGAAGTCCGGCCACATCTAGGAAGTTTGCAGGAAGAGATTTAGAGTTTGTTTGTATTATGGTACCAAAGGGCATCAGCTGAGAGAGTGTCCTTCCAACCCTCGTCGTGCAGTTCAAGGAGCAGCTCCAGCTCCGAGGACACAGGTGAGACCACCAGCAGTACAGCCGAGAGGACTGTCGCTTCCGTTCCTGCAGTAGCATTATGTCCAGCACCAGCATCAGGGAGGTGCACGTCAGGGACGAGCGTTTGCTATAACCGTCGAGGAGGACGAGCCCACCGGAGATGTCATCACAGGTTCCGTTCTTCTTGATTCCATTCCAGCTTTAGCTTTGTTTGATAGTGGTGCTTCCCATAGTTTTGTATCTATTTGTTTTGCTCTGAAGCATGGTTTGGTAGCTGAGTCTTTGCTTAGGATTTGCAAGATTATGACCGGGGGAGGCATTATCCTGGTGGATCGGAGAGTTACTCTGGGAGGCCGAGAGTTGAGTGCATGTCTACTTGTAATTCTACTTCCGAGCTACGATATTATACTCGGGATGGATTGATTGAGTAGGTACCGTGCTAGTATAGATTGTAGAGGAGGTAGAGTTTTGTTTGGTCCGCCAGGAGAGCCAGAGTTTGAGTTTGCTAGAGGAGATGCAGCGCAGGGAGAAGCATTATTTATGGAGCTATGGTAGAAGACAAGGAGTTGCCGCATCCATTGATAGCAGAGTTCTTGGATGTGTTTCCTGAGGAATTGCCAGGATTACCACCAGATCGAGATTTTGAATTCTCTATAGACTTGGTGCCAAGTGCAGAACCAATTTTATAGCATGTCTATAGAGTAAACAATAGCGAGCTGGTTGAGCTGAAGAAGCAAGTAGACGAGTTACAGGATAAGGGGTTTATCAGATCGAGTTTTTCACCGTGGGGAGCCCTGGTATTGTTTGTACCGATGGATCGGTGCGCATGTGCATTGATTACAGGGCATTGAATAATCTCACTATTAAGAATAAATATCCTTTGCCACGGATTGGTGACTTATTCGATCAGTTGAGTGGTGCCAAGGTATTTTCTAAGATAGATTTAAGATCAGGCTACTACCTGGTAAAAGTGAAGCCGGAGGATATACCGAAGACTGCTTTTAGGACTCAGTATGGTCAGTATGAGTTTATGGTGATGCCGTTTGGGTTGACTAATATCCCGGCGGTATTTATGAATTTGATGAACAAGGTATTCCATCAGTACCTTGACAAGTTCGTGGTGGTGTTCATCGATGACATACTCATATACTCGAAGACACCGGAGGAGCACGAGGAGCATTTGCGGATTGTGTTGGAGGTGTCGAGGAAGGAGAAGTTGTATGGGAAGTTGTCCAAGTGTGAGTTCTTCTTGGACAATATGGAGTTCTTGGGACATGTTGTGACTGGTGATGGTATTTCAGTGGATCCGAAGAAGATCACAGCAGTTAAGTCTTGGAAGACCCTGAGTTCAGTAGTAGAGATCATGAGTTTCTTGGGATTGGCAGGCTACTACAGGAAGTTTGTGCAAGATTTTTTGAGGATTGCCGAGCCGATGACCAGACTCACCAGGAAGGATGTAGAGTTTGTTTGGTCGGAGGATTGCCAAGTTGATTTTGAGGAATTGAAGAAAATGTTGACGTCTGCTCCTATTTTGACGTTGCCATCACGGTCTGGAGGTTTCACTATTTATAGTGATGCATTGGGGAAATGTTTGGGTTATGTTCTTCAGCAAAATGGGAAAGTGATTGCCTATGCATCCAGGCAATTACGTCCTCATAAGAAGAACTATCCTACCCACGATTTGGAGTTGGCAGCAATCATCTTTGCCCTGAAGTTGTGAAAATACTATTTGTACGGGGAGCATATAGAGATCTTCACAGACCACAAGAGCTTGAAGTACGTTTTCACGCAGAAGGAGTTGAACATAAGGCAACATCGGTGGTTGGAACTGATAAAGAATTTTGACATATCTTTACAGTATCATCATGGGAAAGCTAATGTTGTTGCAATGCCTTGAGCAGGTATCCGGTAGCTATGTTGTTGACACATGATCGATATTTGTTGGAGGACTTGGAGAGCTTGGGCATTGAGGTAATAGTTCCTGATTTTGATATACAGATATGGGGATTACAGATATACTCAGAGTTGATGGACATGATCAAGGAAGCCCAGTACGAGGATGTATCTCTGAGAAGCATCAGAGCTCAGGTGAGAGCAGGATTGAAGGATGATTTCACCATTGCTGAGGATGGTTCTTTGTGGCATGGTGTTAGATTGTGTGTGCCTAGTGGAGAGCTGCATGATGAGGTATTGCAGGAAGCACATTGCTCTCAGTATTCCATACATCCAGGTACCAACAAGATGTATCGGGATATGCGAGAGAGTGTGTGGTGGTATGGCATGAAGAGGAAAGTTGTACAGTTTGTATCCAGACGCTTAGTGTGCCAGCAGGTGAAAGCCGAGAGGCAGATGCCAGGAGGTTTACTTCAGCCGTTACCCATTCCAGAGTGGAAGTGGAAGCACATTACTATAAATTTTGTGTCCGAACTTCCACGATCTCCAGGAGGTAAAGACGCGATTTGGGTCATTGTTGACAGGTTGACCAAGTCGGCCCACTTTTTGCCTTTCAAAGTGGGTTTGTCTACGGAGAAGCTGGCAGAGATGTATGTGAGACAGATCTTCAGGATACATGGAGTTTTTGTCAGCATAGTCTCCGATCGGGATAGTCGTTTTACTTCTTATTTCTAGAGGAGTTTGCAGGCGAGTTTGGGCACCCAGCTCAAGTTCAGTACTGCATATTACCCCCAAACAGATGGGCAGTCAGAGAGGACTATTCAGACTCTCGTAGATATGCTGCACACTTGTGTACTAGATTTTAGGGGTTCTTGGGAGGACCATCTCCATTTGGTAGAGTTTGCTTACAATAATAGCTACCAGGCTAGTATAAAGATGTCACATTTTGAGGCTCTGTACGGGCAGAGATATCGTACTCCCTTGTCATGAGATGATGTTGGAGAGAGAGTTTTGCTAGGGCTAGAGATGGTTGTGGATGCAGCGGAGAAGGTTAAGCTGATCAGAGACAAACTTCGAGTGGCACAGGACAGACAGCGGCATTGGGTCGATAGCCACCAGAGACCTTTGGAGTTTGAGGTATAGTTTTAGATTTTTGCTTTGTGCTTGTTATTGGTTGTTTGTTGTAGATTAAGTTCTTAAGGTTGTATTTTGTTCTAGGTTGGTGGTTTGGTGTTTCTGAGTATTTCTCCGATACGAGGCACGATTCGCTTCGGCGGAGGCAGGAAGCTTAGTCCGCAATTCATCGAACCTTTCACTATTCTAGAGAGGGTCGGTGTAGTTGCTTATAGACTAGACTTGCCACCTGCATTGGAGGGAGTGCACAACATGTTTCACGTGTCACAATTAAGATGGTACATGTCGGATCCTAATCATGTATTAGATTACTCAGAGATAGAGGTGGGCCCTACTCTTAGCTATCCAGAGCAGCCAGTTGAGATTCTAGATCGGAGAGAGAAGGTGCTGTAGAACCAGACTATTCCCTTGGTACGCGTCGCATGGAGGCATCACTCTCCGGGGGAGTCTACCTGAGAGAGAGAGAGAGGATGAAATGCGAGAGCGTTACCCATATTTGTTTGTGCCTTGAGGTATGTTCTTTCCCAGTTATGTTCTGTTCTTTTTTGTTCTATTCTGTTATTTTCTGGGGGTAGTTTTCGTCTTTGAATTTCGAGGACAAAATTATTTTTAAGGAGGGTAGACTTGTCACTACCACATTTTCTAGGAAAGGATATTTTGGTAATTTTATAATTAATTAAATATTGTACATATTGTATAATTATTTATTGTATTATTTCTTTATTGTTAGATGTTAGTTTATTATTTTGGACTTGTGTTAGTGGATCTAACTAGTTTAGATTAGATCCATGGACCAACATTTATTATTAGTTAGAATTTAGCCCAACTAGAAGTCCATTCATTATGAGGATGATTAATTTAATTAAACCATTAGACTAGAACCTTCCCTCCTTAATTATTTCTTCATGAGAGGCCCCAAGGGGTATAATGGATATTATATATTAGCTTGAGGGAGGAGCAAAGGGGGTCGGCCATTATAAAAGAGGGGAAAAAGTTTCTCTCCTCTTTTTATTTCAAATCTAGATCTAGAATTTTTTTTAACCAAATTTCTTCATTCCCACTTCAATTCACACCCAATTTCCTTCCCAAATCACCATTGTAGACTAGTTGAGCAAGGATCTAGAAGGAGGAAGTAAGGATCTACAAAGAGGAGCAAGGATCTACAAGTTGAAGGCCAATTTTATCAAATTTGGAGGTTGCATTGGGAATCATCTCCCAATAGGTACAATTTAGTTTTTTTCTCTTAATTAGGTTCTAAATCTGAGATTTAACCATGAAAAACTATCCCATATGTATAGGCTACCCATAGGATTTGGAATTATGTTCATAGGAGGCCTATGGAGAAAGTTATGATATTTTTTGTGTCAATTTTGGAGAAATTCCAAGATTAACACTTGTTGTGTTTGTCAATTGGTCATATAGATCAAATTGACATATGTTTGTTTGTTGTGGCTAGTATTGTGTCCATAATTGGATAAACGTAGGTCGTATCCGAATAAATTGGTGATACATATTGATTTGAGGGTTTTTTCTCCGACACGGGACTTTGTGCATGTCACATTTTGACACGGACACGTAGATGTATATTTTTCTCTTCGTATTGTTCATAAATAGTAATTTAGACTTGCTCGTGTCCTTCGGGGTACGTTTGGTTGTGTGGTGGACTCGTGTCGCAAGCGTATCATAGATCTAGTGTGATACGGGTGCGATGCACTCCGCGTGTTTGTTTTATTGCATTTCTAGATCCAATTTCCATTGTTCTTAGCTACTTGTAATAGATGTTTTATTGCATTTCTAGATCCAATTTCCATTGTTCTTAGCTACTTGTAATAGATGTATTCATATGTATATATTTATATATATTGTTATGTATATATAACTATTTGAATAGTTATGTTATATATATACATGTATGTTGTATATATGAGAGGGAGTGATATATCTACCTATGTGTTGAGTGTGTTGATATACCTATATGTATATATGTAAGTTGAATATATATGTATATGTGTATGTGATGCTATATATGTATATATGTATGTGATACTATATCTATAAGTACATGTGTGTAGGTACATATATATGTATGCGTATGATTATATATATATATATATATATATATATATATATATATATTGGTATAAATGAGGGTATGATTACTTGAGTGTCTATATATAAATATATATATATATATATATATATATATATATATATATATATATATATATATATATATATATATATATATATATATATATAGATTGACGAGTGTACATCTATGTATATATATATATAGATATATCCATATATATATATGTATATAGTCATGTATATATGTATATATGTATATAGATATATGTATGAGGCTATGTGTGTGATAGAAAAAGGGGCTCGGGTAGTTAGCATTGAAGCAGTTAGGCAGCAGGGTGCGGATAGTTGATGCATCAACTGCAGCCATATGTTGCACAGCAGGTAGCAGTAGTCGGGGAGCAGGTAGTGCATAGGCAGCCATGCTGCAACAACAGCAGCTACGCAACAGCAAAACAGTGAGCAGCCATAGCTGCAGCAGCAGCAGATTCACCAGCAGCAGCAGCAAGCCTTCACAGCAACTCAGCAGCAGTATCAACTTCAGATTTCAGTATTTTCAGTTAGTTGTACCAGTTATTTCAGTAGGGTTAGTTTTGTAGTAGTTGTCACCCCCACTTTTTGGATTAGGGGTATTTTTGTCTTTTCGTAATTAATGAGTAAATAATTGCATGATAATTGATTATTCTCAATTTTTGGTAATTTTTAATTTGTTGCACCTCACCGTCGTTTTGAATTTTGAACCCCACTTGCATTCACTTTTATTAAATTGATTCATAAGTCGAACTTGTACAACCTTTCATTGTTTAGACACCTTGGTGCAAGAGTACATTGAGGTATCCTTTCCGTTGAACGATACGTATATAAACCCAAATTCTCCTTAGGTAAATTCCATAAATTCTTGGGAGTGTGTAATACGACATCAAAATTCCTGAAACATGGCCTCAGACCATCGAACCAATGCATCTTAGCAATTTCTTTATTAAAATTTCAACCATTGTAATACCCATGAGAAAGCCCAATTCCAGGAAGGCCTTGACCAGACCTAATTCTAGGTCAACCCAAAGTCTACTATGATCATATATATACATTAGTATAGCTTCCTTATTCTTTTCAACCAAAATCTAATACACCCCCAGCCGACCATCTCAACCCCCCCCCGACTTTGCTGTTCCTCATCGGATACCCCCGAGCGCCGGACACCCGCTGTCCCCGAGCGCCGAGACCTGAGCCCCGAGCGCTGAACGCCGAGTCCCGAGCGCTGAACGCCGAGCCCCGAGCCCCGAGCGCTGAACGCCGAGCCCCGAGCCCCGCGGAGACCGACGCTGCCGACCGAGAAGTTCCCGCGGAGACCGACGCTGCCGACCGAGAAGTTCCCGCGGAGACCGATGCTGCCGACCGAGAAGTTCCCGCGGAGACCGACGCTGCCGACCGGAGTTCGACGACCGACCCTGCACATCGACCAGCCTTCCCTGTTCGTGATCATTGCCTCGTAATCGTTATCGTGCCGAGCGCAGGTTAGCTCCTGTCCACGTTCCCATCATTTCCTGCGATGATATACAAGTAACTAGGGACGTATGTATATACGTATTTGCATACGTATTGGTATATTGGTGTATATATATAATGTTTCCAACTAATATCTATATACTTGCGTATAAGTAATGTGTAGGTATTCCCTAGTATATCAATACGTGTATTATAATCATAATTAATGTAGGTTAATATATATGCCTACGAACCGTATAATGCTCAATTAGGTTAATACACTTATACATATCTATTATAAATGTAATTAATTAGTATGATGAGAGATTAGTTCATATTAAGTCCTATGTATCACATGTCCGAGATGTCTTGATTGTGACCACGAATATCCCGTAGCTACATCTACCTGTGACCATGTAGCATGATAGTAGACTGCCATATGTACACTGACGTACTGGCAAGACCGTACCATTGACTGTCTGTTATGCACAGCAATTACAGACGCGACCCCTAGTATAATCCTTGATCATTCTGTTGATCGTGTATTAGTGTGATGTCTGATGCAGTATTGTGTTTATGATATATCTATAGGACTGTTGGATCACTCAGACGGTACCTTGGAACCCGGACTTTGGTATTGCCAGCTAAGGACCACAGGCGAGTACATTCTCTGACAGTTTTCATTATGTTGATTATCTCTATAATTCTTGTTGTATAGCGTACATGACTCTGACACTGTTCTTTACACGAGTTGGCATCATTGAGACCTGTCACGAGGAGTCGTGATTGGAATCCATCGTGCTAGCTGGGGAAAAACGGAAAAGTATTAGTAGCTTATGTGATTATACCCCTTACATGCAGCATTAGATCACCCACATTTCACGTCGGTGCAGCCTTACCCTTACATGCCTCATCGCTGTTATATCTGGTTAGCCTGACCTGTTGGGGATGACCGCTAACTAATATAATGAGTCATATAACCCAAGCCGATCATATGATATACTGATGTTTCACACACTTAGTTAGATGATTCTTGACATGTATCTTGATAGATTGATCTTGTATTTCCACATGTTCTAGTTGTTGTTCTTACATACACTTACATACCAGTTCTTTGTACTTGCGTACACTTGTAGTTCTATTCCTCGTCAGATGCTATTGATGATGATGTTCCAGTACTTTATTCCAGCATTCTTTATTCCAGTATTTCTTATTTCTAGTTATTTCATATCTGTCTTGTATTTTTTTACACTGTGTTATAGTTTTTGTCAATATATGTGGAACTGCCGTTATAGGTGTATTTTCGTTCCAATCCTGACTGGATATTTTTTCCAGAGAACCTTGAGAATTTCTGTACTACGCATTACGGACCAGGTATAGAAGCAGACTATGCACCAGAGATCCTAGAAGAGACTATGCTTCTAGATGAGACTTTGCTTACAGCTATTTAGATAGTATTTATTTATGCTTGAGATTTATGGAGGATATTTCAGTTTATGTTTAGACTTATGTTAAGTTTAATTGGAGACTTGTGTTGGACAGTTAGACTGTGAGTATCTTTATGTTTGAGACATGGTGATTAACTATGTTAGTTCCTTTTATCTTTTATCGTGCCTTATAGTTGTGGTGATTGAGTTATATTGTGAGATTATGGAGATGTATATTATTGACAGGTGTTTAGCTATATAGTATTACTGTGACCTAGACAGCGTTCTACCGTCGATACTGCGGCGTAGGCTGGACGTACCCACGCTCTCGTGCCCCTATACTGGGTGCGGGTCATGACACGTTTTTAGTGGTGGCCCATGCAGGTCAGGTTTTTGCAAGTTATGCGATATCGTGGTAGTGCGACAACTTAGTTGTATTGCTGCGAGCCTGTGCTAGGATATAGGAATAGAATCTAGGATGAGAGTATGCTCAATCACACTAGGAAATTCTGAACTTCTTATTGCTGTTCTAATGGATTGCTTCCTTAGCACTTTAGTGTCCTTCCTTGATAATATCACATCTATCACCTTAATTGATTCTTTGATCTGTATTCAGGATGTCGCCGAATACTAGATCCATGAGAATGGGAGCAGCCAATTCAGAGAGGACTGCCACCTCTCAACCTGACGAACAGATACCTGGAGATTCTCCTACATCTCCTGTTCGTGTGGGAGTGTCTGCAATTAACGGGATTCCTCCTCCACCTATACAGAGGATTGCCCCAACTATGACAGACGACCTTCCACCACCACCGACACCAATTTCCGGAGGAGTGCCCGCTGACGGGGCACAGATATTCGCATTGATGCAGGGCATGCTAGAGGCCCAGAGAGTAACTGCAGAAGCTCAACATGTTCAAGCTGAGGCTCAGAGAATGCAAGCAGAAGCACACCAGGCGCAGACCGAACTGATGAGAGAGAGCATGGAGAATGCTAATCAGATGACTCTCCAGGCTGTGGAGAGAGTAGCACGACAACCGCAACATCAAGGTCAGCAACAACAGAGGCCCGGTACCATAGTGGACTTTAAGAGGATGATGCCTCTAGAGTTCAAAGGCACAGAAGGAATACTATATGCTGACGAATGGTTAGAAGACATAGAAAGAAATTTGTGCTTATCACAGATTCCGAAGATTCTTCAGATAGAGGCCGCTGGCAGCCAGATGTTTGATATCGCACTGACGTGGTATCGTACAGAGCTGAGACTCATCGCTGAAGGACTTACTTGGGAGAACTTTAAAGAACTCATCAAAGAGAAATTCTTTCCTGACGTAGCCTTGGGAGCTTTAGAAAGTCAGTTTCATGACTTAGTCCAAGGAGGCATGTCAGTCGACGAGTATGCTGCAGAGTTTTGCCGATTGAGTCGATTTGCGCCATCGATGATTCGAGACCCAGGAGACAGAGCTCGGAAATTCAGAAAAGGATTGAATAGGGAGATCAAGTCTCGTACTTCGGGACGACGTACTGCTACATTTGAGGGTATTCTGATGGATGCCCAGATTGCCGAAGACGACTTTGACCTTAGGCCCAAGAGAGGACGCGATACATCTGGAGCAACATGAGGTAACACAGGACCAGCCAAGCGCCCACACTTTCAACAACAACAACAACATAGGCCGTACCAGCAGCAATACCAGCAGCAACACCAGCAACATGCACCAGTTCGAGGACATGCTCAACAACAGCAACCACAGAGGCATAATCAACTCGCTACCCCATGTTCGTATTATGGAAAGATGGGACATATAAGAGACATCTGCAAAAAAAGGTTGGGCACTTGCTTATCGTGTGGATCAGCAGCACATCAGCTGAGGGACTGTCCAGCTATTCAGACTCGCCAAGGAGGAGGAACAGCTCAGAGAGGACCAGCCAGAGCACCTATTGTACCAGGAGGCCAGCAGAGAGGACCTCCACTTCCATCACAGCAGGAGATGTTTGCTCAGCAGCAGCAGCAACAGAGAGGAGCACCACAAGGACGAGCTTACGCCATGACCACTGAGGAGGCCGAGCCAGCTGGAGACGTGATTTCAGGTTCAGTTTTACTCGATTCTATTCCAGCACTTGCATTGTTTGATTCTGGCGCTACCCATAGTTTCGTATTTGTATCTTATGCCCTTAAACATCATTTAGAAATGGGACCATTAGATAGGACTTGCAAGATCACGACAGGAGGAGGCATTATCCTAGTCCGTGATTGTTGCAAGGATCGGATAGTGTCATTGGAAGGCCGAGAGTTGAGCGTGAGTTTACTCGTTATGCCACTTCCGGAATACGATATTGTACTCGGAATGGACTGGCTGAGTAAACACCATTCTTCTATAGATTATCGCGGAGGAAGAGTAGTATTTCGACTACCAGGAGAGCCAGAGTTCGAGATTGCCAGAGGAGCAGAGGAGCGGAGCAGAGGCACTTTTTGCGGAGCCAGGGCAGAAGAAGAAGAGTTACCGCATCCACTTATAGTGGAGTTCCTGGATGTATTTCCAGAGGAGTTGCCAGGTTTGCCACCAGACAAAGACGTTGAGTTCTCTATAGACTTAATACCAGGAGCGGAGCCTATTTCACAATATGTCTATAGAGTTAACAACAACGAGTTGGTAGAACTGAAGAAACAAGTTGAGGAGCTGCAAGACAAAGGTTTTATTAGATCCAGTTCATCGCCATGGGGAGCACCGATATTATTTGTACCAAAGAAGGATAGCACGGTACGTATGTGTATCGATTATAGAGCTTTAAATAACCTCACTATCAAAAATAAATACCCATTGCCGAGGATAGATGATCTTTTCGATCAATTGAACGGAGCAAAGGTGTTTTCATAAATAGACTTGAGGTCAGGCTATCACCAGGTGAAAGTAAAGAAAGAAGACATACCGAAGACCGCCTTTCGAACCAGATATGGCCAGTTTGAATTTACAGTAATGCCGTTTGGTTTAACCAATGCACCAGCAGTATTTATGAACTTGATGAACAAGGTGTTCCACCAGTACCTTGACAAGTTCGTAGTGGTGTTTATTGACGACATTCTAGTATATTCAAAAACCCCAGAAGAGCACGAAGAGCACCAGAGAATAGTCTTAGAAACTCTCAGGAGAGAGAGATTGTACGAAAAGCTTTCAAAGTGTGAGTTCTTTCTTGAAGAGGTTGAATTTCTTGGACACATGGTGACAGGTGACGGAATTTCAATTAACCCAAAGAAGATAGAGGCAGTGAAGTCATGGGCTACCCCCAGCACGGTAGCTGAAATCAGGAGCTTTCTCGGACTAGCAGGATACTACAGAAGATTTGTACAAGACTTTTCCAAGATTGCAGAGCCAATGACTAGGCTGACCAAGAAGGATGTGGAATTTGTCTGGACAGAAGAATGTCAAGCCGCATTCGATGAGCTGAAAAGGAGATTGACGACAGCGCCAGTTTTGACGTTGCCATCAGGGACAGGTGGATTCACTATCTACAGTGATGTTTCGGGAAAAGGGTTGGGATGCGTTCTTCAACAACACGGGAAAGTAATTGCCTATGCTTCGAGACAATTATGCCCTCATGAAAAGAACTACCCCACTCACGATCTGGAGTTAGCAGCAGTTATCTTTGCCCTAAAGCTGTGGAAGCACTATCTGTACGGAGAGCGTGTGGAGATCTTCACGGACCACAAAAGCTTAAAGTACGTGTTTACACAGAAGGAGCTGAATATGAGACAGAGAAGGTGGTTGGAATTGATAAAAGACTTTGATATCTCATTACAGTATCATCCAGGAAAAGCCAACGTAGTCGCCGATGCCTTGAGCAGGTACCCAATGGCTATGTGTTTGACTTCGGATAGACACTTATTAGCTGATCTTGAGAGCTTAGAAATTAAGGTATTAGTTCCAGGAGCTGAGATTCAGATGTGGGGACTGCAGATTCAATCAGAACTGATGGACAAAATTAGAGCGGCACAGTATGATGATGAGACTCTACGAAATATTAGAGCACACGTTCAGGCAGGATTGATAGACAATTTTACTATTGCGGATGATGGATCCTTACGACATGGCACGAGAATGTGTGTGCCAAGTGGAGAGCTGCATGAAAAAGTTTTACAGGAGGTACACCGCTCTCAGTACTCGATGCATCCCGGAGCCAACAAGATGTATCGAGATTTGAGGAAGCATGTATGGTGGTATGGTATGAAGCGCGAAGTAGCACGCTTCGTATCCCGATGTTTAGTGTGCCAACAGGTGAAAGCAGATCGACAGAGGCCAGGGGGATTGCTTCAACCCTTACCTATTCCAGAATGGAAGTGGGAGCACGTGACTATGGACTTCGTTTCAGGACTTCCTCGTTCTCCACGAGAAAAGGACGCAATTTGGATCATCGTGGATAGGTTGACCAAATCAGCACACTTCTTACCTTTTAAAGTGGGTACTTCGAAGGAGAAGCTAGCAGAGATGTACGTACAGCAGATTGTCAGATTACATGGAGTTCCTGTGAGTATTGTCTCAGATCGAGATAGTCGTTTCATTTCCCATTTCTGGAGGAGCCTGCAGTCTAGCTTGGGCACTCAGCTCAAGTTCAGTACCGCATATCACCCTCAGACAGACGGGCAGTCTGAAAGGACTATTCAGACTCTAGAAGATATGTTACGCACTTGCATATTGGATCTCGGTGGTTCTTGGGAGGATCATCTACACTTGGTAGAGTTTGCTTACAATAACAGCTACCAAGCGAGCATTGAGATGTCACCATTCGAGGCCTTATATGGACGGAGGTGTCATACACCTTTATCTTGGGATGATGTTGGAGAAAGAGCCTTGTTATGACCAGAAATGGTCGTGGATGCAGCAGAAAAAGTAAAACTTATCAGAGACAGACTGCGAGTGACGCAGGACAGACAGCGGCATTGGGCAGATAGTCACCGTAGACCCCTAGAGTTTGTTTTGATTTGTTTGGTTTGATTTGTGATTTTTTTGTTTAGATTGCGTGTTAAGATCGTTGTTCTAGATTGGTGATTTGGTGTTCTTACGGATTTCTTCGACACAGGGCACGATTCGTTTCGGCAGAGGAGGGAAGCTTAGTCCACGATACATCGGGCCCTTCAGTGTTCTTGCAAGGATCGGTGCAGTGGCCTATAGACTAGACTTGCCGCCTGCTCTAGATGGAGTGCATAACGTGTTCCACGTGTCACAGCTAAGACGGTACGTGGCAGATCCTAGTCACGTATTAGATCACTCGAAGATCGAAGTTGGACCGACACTCAGCTATCCTGAACAACCTGTGGAGATCTTGGATCGAAGAGAGAAGATATTGCGGAACCAGACTATTTCCTTGGTTCGTGTTGCATGAAGAAATCACTCTCCAGGAGAATCAACTTGGAAGAGAGAGGACGAGATGCGCGAGAGGTATCCATATCTCTTTGAGACTTGAGGTATAATTCATTAATTGATTGTTAGATTCCTGTGATAGTTTATTTTAATTTCGAGGACGAAATTCTTTTAAGGAGGGTAGACTTGTCACCCCCACTTTTTGGATTAGGAGTATTTTCGTCTTTTCGTAATTAATGAGTAAATGATTGCATGATAATTGATTATTCTCAATTTTCGGTGATTTTTAATTTGTTGCACCTCACCGTCGTTTTGAATTTTGAACCCCACTTGCATTCACTTTTATTAAATTGATTCATAAGTCAAACTTGCACAACCTTTCATTGTTTAGACACCTTGGTGCAAGAGTACATTGAGGTATCCTTTCCGTTGAACGATACGTATATAAACCCAAATTCTCCTTAAGTAAATTCCATAAATTCTTGGGAGTGTGTAATACGACATCAAAATTCCTGAACCATGGCCTCAGACCATCGAACCAATGCATCTTAGCAATTTCTTTATTAAAATTCCAACCATTGTAATACCCATGAGAAAGCCCAATTCCAGGAAGGCCCTGACCAGACCTAATTCAAGGTCAACCCAAAGTCTACTATGATCATATATATATATAAGTATAGCTTCCTTATTCTTTTCAACCAAAACCTAATACACCCCCAGCCGACCATCTCAAACCCCCCCCCGACTTTGTTGTTCCTCATCGGACACCCCCGAGCGCCGGATACCCGCTGTCCCCGAGCGCCGAGACCCGAGCCCCGAGCGCTGAACGCAGAGCCCCGAGCCCCGCGGAGACCGACGCTGCCGATCGAGAAGTTCCCGCGGAGACCGACGCTGCCGATCGAGAAGTTCCCGCGGAGACCGACGCTGCCGACCGGAGTTCGACGACCGACCCTGCACATCGACCAGCCTTCCCTGTTCGTGACCATCGCCTCGTAATCGTCATCGTGCCGAGCGCAGGTTAGCTCCTGTCCACGTTCCCATCATTTCCTGCGATGATATACAAGTAACTAGGGACGTATGTATATACGTATTTGCATACGTATTGGTATATTGGTGTATATATATAATATTTCCAACTAATATCTATATACTTGCGTATAAGTAATGTGTAGGTATTCCCTAGTATATCAATACGTGTATTATAATCATAATTAATGTAGGTTAATATATATGCCTACGAACCGTATAATGCTCAATTAGGTTAATACACTTATACATATCTATTATAAATGTAATTAATTAGTATGATGAGAGATTAGTTCATATTAAGTCCTATGTATCACATGTCCGAGATGTCTTGATTGTGACCACGGATACCCCGTAGCTACATCTACCTGTGACCATGTAGCATGATAGTAGACTGCCATATGTATACTGACGTACTGGCAAGACCGTACCATTGACTGTCTGTTATGCACAGCAATTACAGACGCAACCCCTAGTATAATCCTTGATCATTCTGTTGATCGTGTATTAGTGTGATGTCTGATGCAGTATTGTGTTTATGATATATCTATAGGACTGTTGGATCACTCAGACGGTACCTTGGAACCCGGACTTTGGTATTGCCAGCTAAGGACCACAGGCGAGTACATTCTCTGACAGTTTCTATTATGTTGATTATCTCTATAATTCTTGTTGTATAGCGTACATGACTCTGACACTGTTCTCTACACGAGTTGGCATCATTGAGACCTGTCACGAGGAGTCGTGATTGGAATCCATCGTGCTAGCTGAGAAAAAACGGGGAAGTATTAGTAGCTTATGTGATCATACCCCTTACATGCAGCATTAGCTCACCCATATTTCACGTCGGTGCAGCCTTACCCTTACATGCCTCATCGCTGTTACATCTGGTTAGCCTGACCTGTTGGGTATGACCGCTAACTAATGTAATGAGTCAAATAACCCAAGCCGATCATATGATATACTGATGTTTCACACACTTAGTTAGATGATTCTTGACATGTATCTTGATAGATTGATCTTGTGTTTCCACATGTTCTAGTTGTTGTTCTTACATACACTTACATACCAGTTCTTTGTACTTACGTACACTTGTAGTTCTATTCCTTGTCAGATGCTATTGATGATGATGTTTCAGTACTTTATTCCAGCATTCTTTATTCCAGTATTTCTTATTTCCAGTTATTTCATATCTGTCTTGTATTTCTTTACACTGTGTTATAGTTTTTGTCAATATATGTGGAACTGCCGTTAGAGGTGTATTTTCGTTCCAATCCTGACTGGATATTTTTTCCAGAGAACCTTGAGGATTTCTGTACTACGCATTACGGACCAGGTATAGAAGCAGACTATACACCAGAGATCCTAGAAGAGACTATGCTTCTATATGAGACTTTGCTTACAGCTATTTAGATAGTATTTATTTATGCTTGAGATTTATGGAGGATATTTCAGTTTATGTTTAGACTTATGTTAAGTTTAATTGGAGACTTGTGTTGGACAGTTAGACTGTGAGTATCTTTATGTTTGAGACATGGTGATTAACTATGTTAGTTCCTTTTATCTTTTATCGTGCCTTATAGTTGTGGTGATTGAGTTATATTGTGAGATTATGGAGATGTATATTATTGACAGGTGTTTAGCTATATAGTATTACTGTGACCTAGACAACGTTCTACCGCCGATACTGCGACGTAGACTGGACGTACCCACGCTCTCGTGCCCCTATACTGGGTGCGGGTCGTGACAGTAGTTAGTTAAATGCTTGATTAATTAATAGTTATATAGATAGGTGTATTAGATAGATTCTGGACTGTGTGTGTGTGTGTGTGTGTGTGTGTGTGTGTGTGTGTGTGTGTGTGTGTCTGTGTGTGTATATATATATATATCAGAGGGTATTATAGTTATTACAGTATAGTAGTTGTATTAGATAATGCATAATAGTTGATGGCTATATTAGATTAATGTACATATATGTATGAATATATATTTTAGTCGTAATAGTAGTTAGTGATCAGTTAATCAGAGGTATTCCTATATACATATGATATTAGATAGGGTAGCTATTATATGCTAGAGTGACATTACCTTGAGATACCAAGGTAAGTGTCAAGGTATTAAGGGACACTCAAGGTATTTGAGTTGGGTATTGAGATGGGTGTTTAGTGGTGCGATACCGCGTTGGTTCAAAACCAAGGTATCCATTTAGTAATCATAATTAGGATTAGTATATATATTATTGCTTGTGTATGCATATATGATATTTCTATATCTAATTATTGTGTATCCTGAGATACGGTATCTTAATGTGTTCTTAGTATCTTAGATTTAGCTAGTGTGGCCTAGTTCCATAGTATATGAACTCAATATCCTAGAGATAGACTCATGCAACCTAGAAATAAGTAGTTTTACCAAGTTTGACCAATTTGACTTAGAGTTGACATAGTTTGACTATTTTGACTTAGAAATGGCTCTTTGACCTAGATGTTGACTAGTTTAACTTATTTTTATTCCGAAATCTTGTATTAATATTGTATTCCATATCTAGGTCTTCGAGGCACCATACCAGACATCTGTGATACTATTCACCGGACTTCAGGCGAGTATATTCTCTGATAGTTTTTCATTTATGATATCCTCTATGTTCCTTATATCTAGTGTAGATATCATTAATTTCTTGACACGATGGTCACACGGATTGGTATATCCGGATCTCGTTATGAGATATTATTCCTTGGTAGATATGATATATCTTGTGCAAGCCTTGTTTCTTGTACATGTACACACACTAATTCTCGGGGAGACTTGCTACCTTCCTAGAGAATCCCGTGCCATAGCGTACCATGGTTGGATCCACCATACCAGTCGGGGGTGAAGAGTATTTTAGTGTAGATATGTGATCATACCCTCCTTATGTATGTCGTATTCCTTGTGAGTGTTGGTCATATACTACATGTATGACTAGCCAGGCCCTTATCCTTGTGCAAGTTCATTGTGCAAATTTTCAAGCCGATCACATGTTAAAGCTAGTACTCACTCACTTAGTCATTAGTATTCTTGTTCATCGCCATATTGTTCATTCTTATATTTATTCTAGTATTTCTTTATTGTATATCTCTTGTATCTATTATTGCATCTTGTATATTCATATATATTTACTGTTACATAGTTTATATCATTGATTAGAACTGCTGTTAGAGATGTACTCTGCTCCTTTCTTGACTGGATATATTTTTTCCAGATGACACTGAGGAGTGGTACCCCACTCATTACGGACCCTAGGATATTGTGGGCTTAGAGTCAGAGACACTGGTTCAGGAGGGACTTATCCCGACTGAGACAGACGACCCGAGACTTATAGTATCTTAGTTATTCTTTCTGTACTGGATTTGTCTCCATGTTATTGTTTAGTTTTTTCTCAGACTCATTGATGTTATTATTCTTTATCATATTCGTGCTCATTTTCATCTTAGATCTGTGATTGAGTATATCGATATTGTTGGTGGCTTATTATATTGTTAGATAGATTATCCAAACAGTATTCTACCGCCGATTCTGCGGCGTAGGCCATGCGTTGTTCCCTACTTTCATCCCTACATCGGGTGCGGGTCGTGACAAGTACCCATCGGGTCAACCGATACCACGAGGGACTGTAATGGGCCCAGCCAAGAGTCCGTAATTGACCATAAGGGTACCCTCCCTTTTTTGGCCACTTGGTGGAGGAACATATTCGCAGCATAAGCATCGAGATTTGGCCCCAAGTCACTCCTGACAATCCCGGGTGCCAACCCAAGAGGGGAGTAGGAAGGCGACTTCTTATGACAAGAGAAAGCAGCTTGCTCAGACTTGGTCCGTATCGGATGTTACCAATAAGGGCCTCCAATTGCTCAGACGCCAAGTTCAAGTTCATCTTCCTCCGGCTCATTACTACACGAAAGTATGACAAAGGCATATGATGCTCGAATGAGGGCATTGACATCCTTGACCCACAGTGGGTGGAGGTCCAGTTCTCCTTTGACTTTTCCAAGTCAGAGATAGAAGTTGTCAGCACGTCCCCAAAAAGAAAGTAGGGTTTCTTAAAAGCATAATCCTGTCCAGCAGCACTTTTCCTTGCGTTCATCTAACTCTGAAGATAAAACTTGATCTGGTCAGCGATCAACTTTTGCCTCTCAAATGGGAAACCCCTGTCTAGTTGGACTTGCAGGGAGATGGTCAAATCTGTAAAATTTATACTCAACGGGACCCGTTCGGGGTTAAGGATCAACTCACCGGAAGGAGTAATGGGCAGGTTCATTGCAAAATGTAAAAAGTGTAATTAGAACATATGCCAAAATATCACAACAAAGAGCCATGCGGGTCACCCATACATGGCCCATACTAGATCTGCGCAGGGTGGGGCTATCACCCTTGCGACAGACCCAAGGATTGTGCATCACAGGAATGCGCATGACGGGCCTCTTACCCATGCGACAGGTCATGTGGAAAGTCTGTGCATGTCTTCATTAATAAGACAAGACTTGAGAAAAGGCCATACATATCTCTTCATCCATGCGACGAGCCATACAAAGGGTGCCACTATAGGAGGATGGGTCATCTTCCCCAGAGGGAACCCTACCTTTGACGGGCTTCTTCACATCAGAAGGGATCTTAGGGAAGTCACCCTCGGCGGCAGGGGTCTTCCCCTTTCCTTTGTCCTTCGTCTTTGGGTCCGCGGCCTTAGTATCTAGGCCCTTGCCCTTGGCAGCCGGGGAGGAAGAAGGAGCTCTGGAGGCCATTGCAGTCGTCAAAGAAAGCAGCAGCGAGGAAAATACAGAGAAGAAAGTAAGAAGACTTTCTCTCTCCAAACCCTCATCTTTTTATAGACAAGAGTGTCACAGAACCCGAGCCGTCTCAAGCCACGTGGTAATCTAGGATTAAGAGCCGCGGTTGAGTTCTTGATTCGCTATCATCAACAAGTGAACCGTTGCCTCGGCGAACGTGTATAAAGGCGGCTCAAAATCCCCACAAATTCACCCAAGGATCGAGTCGAATCCTACATTAAATAAAGATTTGACAGCCTGGCAAAGACTCGTCCATGCGCTCGCCATCCATGTGGCCCAAAGTCCTCTCCTCCATACTTCTTATTCAAAATATTATAAACTTATCAGTTTGAAAACTTTGAAGGGGGTCTTGTAAAAGCATAAAAAAATTGGATTCCTGCGTCCAACTACCATGCGTCCCAAGATCGACTCAGAAGAAATTAGGCCGCAGAATGACCATGCGGCCAAAAAAAAGCAGTATCCATGCGCCCCAAATATTGGCCGCATAAAGGCCTGGCACAAAGATTATGTCTGACACAGAATCCTGACAAAAATAATTTTCTGAACGCCTCGAAAGACGCGAGCACACTAAATGACAAGAAGCTCTCGTAAGACTAATAATGACTCCTGACAGGTGCACTGTAACGCCCCGCTCCGCGCCGGCGTTATGTATCAAGGTGAGTGGGCAGAACTTCGTTCTCTGATTCTTGCACGCCTTAATAATAACCTGAGTTTTTGCTTGCAATGTTTTCTTAAGAGAATGATAAAACCTGTCTTGCATGTTAATGAACAAACTCACCTAGCTTGTCTTTGAAACAATGCCTGCTTAACGAGAATCCTGAATCGCCTGCTTAGAGTGCATGAATATGTTCACTATCGTCTATGCTTCGAGAGAACCATACTGTGCCTGAACGTGTTTAAGTGATAAGTCGGATTGCCCCGCAACAATGAGTGTATTCTGATGGTTCGTCTCGTCTGCATACTAGAGTTTATTTGATAGTGTTCCATGCATTCGCACGCGGTCGGACAATGGCTATTGGTGGAGAGCTGAACTGCATGTGTCACGGCTGCTACCATGATAGTGCAAAGCAACCATGAGTCACAGCTGCCTCTAGCATCAGATAAAGAGTCATTGGTATGCTGTTCCACCAGCTGCCGATCCTGAGATACTCGGGGACCGCCCTGCATATAGCTAAGTCATTGTGTTGGCTTGGATAGTGACTGCCCCTAAGAATGTGTATTATGTGTCTAGCTATGCATCTGACCCTCGAGTCGCACGAGACACGCTACGCACACCCTGAAACATGAACGGTTTGCTTGCTTGCATATTCAATATGAATCTCTGTTTCCAAACATGTTTCTAAACAAGTAAATCGACTCTGCTAGAACTGCATGAAACGAACCTAGGTAAAACTAGAAAGATCACTAGTAATGTAATATTTTATAACATGATTACTTAGTGCCTGTTTGAGTGAATGCTTGTTTCTGTTCAGTTGATTTATCTCACCAGTACTTGTATAAAGTGCTGACCCACCAACAGTTTACTTGTTCGCAGGTACTGGATCGTCCGAGGGAGCGATAGGCGTGCCACAGTCCCGAAGACCCGGAATCCTGGTTTCGATTGTTGCCCCGAGAATGTTATCGTATAAGGGGGCATAATGTATGGAACGAACGTGTGCCTTTGCTAAAGGAAACCCAAGTTGCCTCGATTGTCCCGAACACTCAGTTGGCTAATGCATTACATTGCAACAAGTCCCTTTCCGCTGCTTACTCGATTGATGCGATGATAGCCAACTATCAACTTAAACGATTGGCCTTGCACGGGCGCAACCCCAGGCCCGTGCAGCATCACGTCCCCCGAAAGCTCGAACGGGCCATTCGCTTGGCTCCCTTCCTCCCTCGCACCCGCGGGACGGGCGCGGTGATTCACGTCCGGCGCGCCGAGGCACGGTGATACGTGTCCGGTTCGTTAATTCCCGGCCGCACGGGCGTGGGGCAGGGCGGAGCGGCGGCCCGGGCGGGGCCGGGGCGTGACAGAATGGTATCAGAGCGGAATCGATTCTCTGGCCCAAATCGTTGCTATGACTCTGAGATATTATCGATATGGTTTTGCAAAGAGCGTTCCATACAATAAGTCCATAGATATTCTCAAAGTGCAAAATGTTTCCTGAACTTGAATTGCTTGATGGTTTCGATTGAGTACGGCGAGGGACGGCACTATCGCTACTCGGGATATCGAGAAGTTTATCCTTGAAGTTTCGAGGACGAAACTTTTTGTTGGTTGGTAAGTATGTAACGCCCCGCTCCGCGCCGGCGTTATGTATCAAGGTGAGTGGGCAGAACTTCGTTCTCTGATTCTTGCACGCCTTAATAATAACCTGAGTTTTTGCTTGCAATTTTTTCTTAAGAGAATGATAGAACCTGCCTTGCATGTTAATGAACGAACTCACCTAGCTTGTCTTTGAAATAATGCCTGCTTAACGAGAATCCTGAATCGCCTGCTTAGAGTGCATGAATATGTTCACTATCGTCTATGCTTCGAGAGAACCATACTGTGCCTGAACGTGTTCAAGTGATAAGTCGGATTGCCCCGCAACAATGAGTGTATTCTGATGGTTCGTCTCGTCTGTATACTAGAGTTTATTTGATAGTGTTCCATGCATTCGTACGCGGTCGGACAATGGCTATTGGTGGAGAACTGAACTGCATGTGTCACGGCTGCTACCATGATAGTGCAAAGCAACCATGAGTCACAGCTGCCTCTAGCATCAGATAAAGAGTCATTGGTATGCTGTTCCACCAGCTGCCGATCCTGAGATACTCGGGGACCGCCCTGCATATAGCTAAGTCATTGTGTTGGCTTGGATAGTGACTGCCCCTAAGAATGTGCATTGTGTGTCTAGCTATGCATCTGACCCTCGAGTCGCACGAGACACGCTATGCACACTCTGAAACATGAACGGTTTGCTTGCTTGCATATTCAATATGAATCTCTGTTTCCAAACATGTTTCTAAACAAGTAAATCGACTCTGCTAGAACTGCATGAAACGAACCTAGGTAAAACTAGAAAGATCACTAGTAATGTAATGTTTTATAACATGATTACTTAGTGCCTGTTTGAGTGAATGCTTGTTTCTGTTCAGTTGATTTATCTCACCAGTACTTGTATAAAGTGCTGACCCACCAACAGTTTACTTGTTCGCAGGTACTGGATCGTCCGAGGGAGCGATAGGCGTGCCACAGTCCCGAAGACCCGGAATCCTGGTTTCGATTGTTGCCCCAAGAATGCTATCGTATAAGGGGGCATAATGTATGGAACGAACGTGTGCCTTTGCTAAAGGAAACCCAAGTTGCCTCGATTGTCCCGAACACTCAGTTGGCTAATGCATTGCATTGCAACAAGTCCCTTTCCGCTGCTTACTCGATTGATGCGATGATAGCCAACTATCAACTTAAACGATTGGCCTTGCACGGGCGCAACCCCAGGCCCGTGCAGCATCACGTCCCCCGAAAGCTCGAACGGGCCATTCGCTTGGCTCCCTTCCTCCCTCGCACCCGCGGGACGGGCGCGGTGATTCGCGTCCGGCGCGCCGAGGCACGGTGATACGTGTCCGGTTCGTTAATTCCCGGCTGCACGGGCGCGGGGCAGGGCGGAGCGGCGGCCCAGGCGGGGCCGGGGCGTGACATGCACAACGCCATGTGTACGAGAGTACATGCGTTCCAGAGTCCATGCATCTCTGGCCTAATGCATCCCAGACTCCATGCGTTCCATCCGTCTCTAGCCGTGCGTTCCAGACTCCATGCATTCTATGCGTCTCTAGCCCTACTCGTTACAGACTCCATGTGTCTCATGCGTCCCTGACTCCATGCGTAACAAGGTTCCCTGAGACAAAATCTTTCTATTGCAACTGACATGATTCTCTCCAACTAAATGCGGGACACGTATCAAGCTGACCAAGTCGTGAAAACAAAAGACAAGAACTGCCCAGATGTTCAGCAATAATAAATTCCAACAAACGTCTACGTGGAAGCTCGACCTGACCTAACTACACGTGGCAACCTGCCCATCATATGCGTCTACAGTTACAACCGCATTCTGTTGAAGGAGCCCCATGCGGCTACCAAACAGAAGCATATGCGGTACCTATAGCCCACTAATAAGATGTCTATAAATAGGAGCAACTTAGACGTCCTAAATGGGAGGTTTTTTTTTCCTGCTTCAGGGAGACTATACCCTTCCAGACGAGCTACGTACGTGCACACAAGCTCGAGAGAGAGAGAAGAGAAGAAAGCATCCATCATTCACTCGTCGAACCGTCAACGGAGTAAAGGAGTCGCTGCAGTACTCGATCTCAATCGTCACATTACCCAGATTAAATATTGTACTTAGATTTTCTGTTTATGACTTCTTTGTACGTTTTTGTTTGTTGTTAAACGAAGGTTTTTCCAAACTAACTTCAATGGCAAACAACATAGTGTACCACGTGTGCAATGCATACGTACATTTACAGTGTTCCTAAAAATAGGAAAAATTATTCTATGTGTCGCTCTCACCGTGCACTTTTCATGCCAATCGTTAGATTGCTTGGGGATATGTGCATGCACATATCCCGATATAATCTAACGATTTGGAAGAAGAATGGTGCATACAATCTAACGGTTGGGAAGATGAATGGTACATATAATCCGACGGTTAGAAAGAGGAATGATACAATGAGCTTGACTCACCCAATAATTTTTCTCAAAATATGAGTTTATTTTTCTTCACTCCCCAAAACTTAGGTGACAGTCATCCTTCCACTCAAAAAGTATCATATATCAATTTAAAATTATTATTTTTAATTTTTACGAGATAAAAAATTTAAATTAAAAATAAATATAATTTAAGATTGACACATAATAATTTTTGAATGGAATGGTGAAAAAATAAACACCCAAAATATTGCTGAAAGTAGAACTTGTGAACACATGCAATCTGGGGTAGCAACGAGCCTAGTTGGAAATCCCAATCCCTATGTGCCAATAACTCCATTTTTTTTTTTACCTGTCATTGTATAGATGTTTACCATTACATTCAATGGCTGCCACATGTAAAACTAAAATTACTATAGTTTCCATCTTGAATAGAATGGTAAATATCCACATAAATTTAAATATACTTAACAAACACAATTTAGTCAGCAATGTGAACAAAAATACTCTAGTCCAATAATATTGCTGCGCGCAGTAGATAAGCAAATGTGGGTCACATCCTTATTCACCTCCTTAGACAACTAATCAAATCGATATTCTTCCTTCATCTAGGGAAGACCAAAGCATCACAAAACATATATATACTCTGTTCGACTCTTGATCATAATCCTAGATTTTTCTATTCATTCCTAATGGAATCAAACATGCATTTATCAAAAGCCACTCATTCCCTCTAGCTTTGTTCAGTGTAGAAAAGGGTAGGGAATCCAACTTTTGTTTAAGAAACTAATATCTCCATAATAGGAAAAAAGTGAATGGCTAGTGAGTCAATTTTTGTTGACCAATCAAAATATGAATGATGTTTACTATTTTTTTAAGTGTTATCATATATTCTAAATCTATTTTTATATTATTATGAGTCAACAGAAATTCAATTAAAAATAAAAATAGTTTTAGTTAGTGAACAAAAATGAGTAAACAAATATGATGCTTAGGCCATCTCCAATGGAGATTTCTCTCTACCTATCTCTAAGGTAAAATATATATATATATATATATATATATATATATATATATATATATATATAAATTTGTCTTCCAATAATAGTTTCTATTCTAATTTTCATCATACGTGGCACTTATGTACAATAAAAAGTTTCTATGAGCTCTTAGAAACTCTCCATCTCTCATAGAATTTAATATTAGATCATATTTTAAAACTAGTTCATTAAATTGATTCTTTTATTTTCTGTCACGTACGTAGGATAGAAATAGAGAACCTTGGATAGTATTTTTTTTGTTGGTACAATTTCTATGTAGAAACTCTACCAAGTATGATAGAATTTTTTTTAAAGTACAATATCAAGTATGATAGAAACTCAATTTTCGAAATCCTCATTGGATATAGCCTAAGGACTAATGTAGTGACAAACCACGTGTCCGAACCCCATACTGTCACTATGATTTGTGCAGAATAATCTTATTTATACCTCCAAAGTGTCCCTCCAAACCATCCCTCCTTATGAGGCATCTGACGTGACAATTAATGTGGCAGATGACATGGCAAATTTTAAAATTAGCATTAAAAATTAAAATTAATATCAAAACTAACATTAACATTAATATTAATATTAATATTAACATTAAAATTTATATTTATATTAAAATTAAAATTAAAATTAAAATTAAAATTAAATTGTTTTGGATAATTATTTTTTTTGGATTCAAATTTGTCATGCCAGCTTCCATGTTAGATGTAACATAATGCTATTTAGTACTACGTTAGCTGACATAAGAATGAATACTTTGGAAGGACACTTTGGAATACTAATATCATTACTCGATCTGTGCATATAAAGTGTCCACTATTGATAAGCCAGCTCAAACCCAAACCCTTACTTGGCAATTTTATGGGTAGCGGTTATGAGGTATTTTTATATTACCGGTTATGAGGGATCCGATTTTGGATGGTTTTAAGTAGCGGTTTTAAATCAGTCAAACTCTTACTTGATTATTCATTAACGAACGATTCTAAAATTTTTTTATACGAATAAAATTACCTATATGTCCATATATAAATAAAATAATAGAAACACATGAAATAATACAAATAATACATGAAATAATACAAACACATGAAATAATAGAAACGTCTCGATTGATGAAAATACGAGAGATTCTAAGAACTTATCAAAATAATATTCGTAGTTTGGAGAAATAAAAGTCCACATCTGATTAAAATAATATAAATATATGAAATAATTGAAAAGATTGGATAAAAGTAGGAGAATTTTTTTAAGAACTTATTGGAAAAAAATAGTCGTATAGTTTGGAAGCAGTAGAAGGAAAACACAGATGAAAAAGAAAAAAAAAAGTAACATATTAGTAGTTACAATTATATATTTTTTGTGAGAATATAAATATAATAGAATAATAAAATTTCTCAAAATTCGTCGATTTAGGATGTTTATAAAGACACTCAAAATTATATTACAGTAGCGATTTGGAAAAGTTTTTGAGCTGACCAAAATCAGTGTCATAAAAAAAATAAACAAGTAGTAATTTTTAAAATACTACTTGTTTAAAAAAATCAGTGTCTTAAAAAAATTAACAAGTAGTAATTTTTAAAATACTTTATAAACAATTAGTTCAAAAATATTTTACAATCGGGTGAAAATATGGTTACCAAGCAACCCTTAAAGAGAAATTATGGAGAGAATGATGAAATTATCAATAAGAAGTGATTTTGTTCCCCCTCTATCCTAATTATATCCCCAAAGCCACTTTCCTAGTTTCTTTACTGTTATATGAACAATTAACTAACCAATAATGCATTATAATTAATAGCTGAAGAATGAAGAATCTCCCACTTGTTGGAGAAAGAAATTCTAACCACCTTTCTCTTTCTTTTGGAATTGCAATCGCCAAGGCGGCTTTTACTTCGTCTAAGAATTTTTAAAATAGTTTATCAAAACTATCCTTAATTTATTATAATTTAAAAAAAAAAATTATAAAAAAAAATTTATAAATTAAGAATAATTTTGATAACTCATCTTGAACGGTATAGAAGTCTTTCTTGACAATTACAATTTTTTCTTTTTTTCCCTCTTTACAGTTTACACAATTCTCGTCCCATAACTGAGCAGTAAAGATGGTGTAGCGCATAATGCACGAGATGCAGACTTTGCACATCATATATAATACATTATAATTAGGTTCACAAGAATACACACTTTTCTTGCAACCAACCATGCGACGGTCGATGGGGGTAGCTCACTCAACGTCACAAGTAGATGATTGGATGCTACGGAGGTGGGCACTGGAACGATATTTAAGATTTAGAATTACAAGGTGCATTGGGAAAGTGAAACTTAGAGAGACCTGATAGGAATAATAAGTGTGCAAATATTTTGTTTTGTTATATTGAAGAGGAACCAATTGAGATCATCGTAGAATTAATATTCAATTCAAATGGGAGCCACCTCCTCCTCTTCTTCCTATATAAAGACCTAGACCTCCATCATCCAATAGTCATTCACTCATTCTTCCACAGAAAGATGGGAGTAGTGAAGTCAATATATAGGGATAATATATATTCTTATATATATAGTTAGTTTTGTATATAGTTTGGGGGAGGTAGCTAGGAATGGATGAGAGCTTGAACTTAATGGAGGTTGACAGAAGAGAGTGAGCACACATGGTTGTTTTCTTGCATGAAGAAGAAGAAGAAGAAGAAGAAGAAGAAGAAGTACATGCTTGAAGCTATGCGTGCTCACTTCTCTCTCTGTCACCCACCACCAAACTCCACGTCCATTTCATTGCATGGCGTGTGTGTAGGTTTATCCTTTTTTTGGTGGGCAGTTCTGCTCTTCTCCCTTTCCTTTTTTAGAAACTTTTGTACAGTACAGTACACTACAGTTTGCTTTTCTTTCTTTTTACGATTTTATATCAGTTTAGAGTTTAAGTCGTAATCTGTCCAATTGAAAATTTTAAATTCTAAATATTTATTTTCATTATACTCTCCTCTCATACGTGATAAAAAAAAAAAATTTCTTTATAGAGGATATAATAGAAAAAAGGTATACCAAAAATAAAAAAAGTCAGAATCTAAACTTTCCAATTGAACATGCCAAGACTTAAACTCTAAACTGATATAAAATACATAATCTAAACACTAATTAGCAGAGGCGGAACCATTGGTTGGCCACCCCAAATATTTTGAGCCAACCATTTTATTTTATTTTATTATAGCAGATGGTTAAATTTATTTGGAAAAAAAAAGTGAACATATTTTCTCTCTTTACCCCCCTTCGATTAACTCCTTTTATTATATTCATCCACTAACAATATATAAACAACTGCTCCCTCTTTCTCTCTCTCTACCCATTGCTCCAATGTTCCTTGCTTTCTGAAGAGGAGAGGGAAGACACGCTATGAGTTTTTTTAAACTTTTATTTTCTCTTCTCTAACTCTATGAATCTTCTCTAACTCTATCAAGGTCAATATTTCCAAGTTAAATTTTTGAGCTTGTAGTCAAAATATAGATTAACTGGTATACGAGTACATAGTAGCAACTAGCAATTATTTTGTTATTTGTAAATTTGGAATCTAAGGATTTGTGGTCTCAATTGCATTTGATGGGTTGTTGTTTCTCAGTTGTTTGTAGATTGAGGATTTGAGGTCTCAACCTAATATTTGTATACTTTTGAAGGATTGTAATATTTCTTGACCAAGGAACATTGTACATTGTTCAGTTTAACGATGATCTTGGATAGTCTTCGACGGGTGTCTAAAATTATTGTTCATTCATTTTGGACTGGTGAGAGTCCATTTTGCTCTTTCTGGGATTTTTTTTTTTTTAAGAGTAGAATACATATTGATGCATATGCTATTTTTGGACTGGTCCATCTTCATAAGATGTAATGCTTTATTAGTATAGTTTCACTCCTGACAGGACCGGCTCATCCATTAAGCAAAGCAAACAACTGCCTAAAGTCCTATTTTTTTTTTGGGTCCCATTTTTTCTTAAAAATCAGTGTAGTAGTTATCCTAGGGACCAAAGTCATATGGAGCCCAAAATTTTCTAAATTTGCTAACTAACGAATAACGATCCATAGAGTTGGAATTGAATTTGTTTTCTAGTTTATGGTTAATAAAAAAATTTTGGTTTCGAATTAGGGCTGCTTGAAGGAGGTAACGACTCTTCCTCTTCTCCTCCTCTTCTCCTCCAATCTCTACTCTCAAGAAATGGACGACCAACTCTTCTCCTTCTCCTCCAATCTCTACTTCTCCATTTCTCAAAAAATTTATGAAGAGAATTAGATCCGGAGGTAACTTCTCTCTTTCTCTCGAAAAAAATTAAATTCTACAAACTTTTTCTTTTTTATTGATGGCTCATTCAGTTTAAATTTTCAAAAGGGTTCCATATGTGGACTTTTGCCTAGGACTTCTAAATGGCTTGAGACGGCCTTGACTCCTACTGGCAGTTGACAACCTACAACGGAACACGAATAAGTGGGGTTGTTTTTGCCGATTTTTTTAGTATATTGGACGCGGTTATTCATTAGCCAGACACAATACGATGTGGACACGATGAGATATGGACATGACGATATTGACACAACATTTATTTTGTTAAAAACAAAGCTCATTACGTTTTAAGTTTAGTCCAAGGTAGAGTAAAATTTTGGTTTCGCCCTTGTTAATTAGCCCTTCTTTCTAATTTCCTTCATTCATTTTCAATTGTTGTTCGTTTCCTTCCTTCTTCTTTTTTTTTGGTGTTAAAGTTGTAGGAAATTGATTAAAAAAGACATGCATACAGTTAACATGCACAGTACTGGTGATTTGTTCACCATCTGTCGTCTTTCTGAATGCATGTTTCAATGAGTACATAAATACAGAATTTTCAAGAAATCAAGTTCCGCTAGTCTTCAATTAACAAACAGCTCCTTGGTTTATTTGTGAAGTTTCGATCGGGCTATCTTGGTAATTACTTTCATGGAAAGAATTAACTGTGATGATCAATATACAAGGAAAATGTTCTGATGCATGCTGATCAATCTTTATTTGTATGTGAGTGCAGATTTAGAGTATTATTTTTGGGCAGAAAAACAAGAGAGATGGCTCCAAAACTCGAAGTTTGTCTCGCCATTATTGCATAATATTTTCTTCTTCATGTAATTGTAATCTCCTATACTTGTTAAGGAAATCACGAAAACTCAGAGTTTTAGTGGTGAATATATTATGCAATAATAATTGTAATTGTAATCTCCTACTCACAGGACACAATTCTAATCCTGACACATGGATCTGAACACATGGACACATACACAGGACACAATCCTACATGACACGATTCGTACTAACATGGACCCGAACACATCGACACACACACAGGACACATGGACTCTAACTATGATATAGGTTGTTTGATATAAATTTGGGTATGTATTTTAATCAAGATATTATGTTTGGGTATGGGTAGTACCTTGTGTGTGTGTGTCAAGTGTATGAGAGAGTCCACGTATTCCTTGTGTGTGTGTGTGTGTGTGTGTGTGTGTGAAGTGTATGAGAGTGTCTAAGTGAGAGGTATATATGTGTATATGTTTGAGTGAGGGATGAGTGAGCTAGTGAGGATTAATAATCTTTATAAATAGATACATATATAAGGGTATAAAAATATACAGTTATAGAAGTAGATATAAATATGTGTTGAGTGTCAAGAGTGAGTGGCCTAGAGTGTATGTTGGTACCAAGATACAAGTGTCAAGTATAGTTAGTGTCATGGGTATTTGAAACTGTATCCTAGTGTCAAGATACAAGAGAGTATCAATGTGAGATTGTGTACCATAGTATGTGATATCCACACGATACACAAATACCTAGAGCGTTATCAAGACCTATGTGTATATTCGACACTCCGAAGTCAAGTGTCCACATGTCTACTAGTTTTCGGATAGTCATGAATTATAAAACGGATACTCATGAACCACGATATGGATACTCACGCATCAAAATGAGTTGTTAATTACTTTGATGAACATGTGTATCCATCTTTGCATCCATTTGGATAATATACTTGAACGATGCCTATTCATCTTTTCAGAAGTATCTAAAAATGGATCTGAATTACTACATGCATCATCATTCGTGGATGTACAACCGTCATCCTAATGACATGTGCGGTGTGTGGGATGAATTCATACAAGGGGTAAAACAGTTCTTGCAGTTCGCCAAGGCGTTCCCTCAGTACATGGACGGTACCAAAATTAAGTGTCCATGTGTGAGATATCGCAACTTAAAATATCACTCAGAAGTGGATATGACATATCATTTATACTCGAGGGATTTTATGCCGAATTACTATCAGTGGACCTCTCACGGAGAACTTGTGTCTTTAGCATCGGAGCCGGAGCCTTATGTGGAGCCGTATATGGGTATCCACGACCACGCTGATTACGACGACGGGTGCGTGAACATAATTTTTGACACTGCCTGTAGTGCCCCGCTCCACGTTGGCACTATGTATAAGAGATATCGGTTTGCTGACTCGAGTGAAAGTCTTCTCAGAGAGTTCCCGATCGAAACACAAGACGATTGATCTAAGTGAGTGGGCAAAACTTCATTCTCTGATTCTTGCACGCCTTAATAATAAATCTGAGTTTTCTACTGCTTGTTCTAAGAAGATAGTTTTATAAGAAGAATGATATAACCTGACTCTGCATGCTTAATATGTCACGCCCCAGTCCCAAAGTGCCGAGGGACTGGAGATGCGTGGCAATGGCCAGCAGCACACACCGATGGATAACCCAATTTAATGGAGCCATCAGGGCGTACTTAAGCTGTAAATAAGGTCTACTACACAAGTCACACTAATCTCATCCATAAAGATAAAGAAATAAACTGCATAATCAAATGGAAATAAGTAGCAACATCATCACAGCAAGTCAGTCGGAGAAACAATCCGACTTAAGTCTGAATAAACTGGCTCTATAGGTCAGGAACAAAAGATGTAAATATAAAATAAATACTGAGTACTGGAACAAGCACTCAGGAGAAGTCCTCGGCAGTCACCTCGTCTTCAGTGTTTGGTTCAGCTCCAGCAATAGCTTCAGCTCCGGTCCCGTATACCTCGGGATACTGCTCCTCAGCTAGACCTGGGGACATAATCCATTCCAGGTCCTCAGTGGACATAGCAAGGCACAAGATAAAACAAGCCAACTGAATAAGCAGTGCAATAAATAAATGAACAGCAGGGTAAACTAAGTAACCAACTATGTGATATGCAAATGAGAGCAACACTAGTACTCAGGCTGAGACCGCTACAAGCTCTGTGTCGGGGAGCCGGTAGCAGTAATAACACGTAAAGGGTCTAGCTCTGCTGGAGAGTCTACAACCTCACAATAATAGTAGATATATATATAGAACAGCCTGTAGCCTGTGTGTCTCTCCCCACCCAATGTAATCACGCAAGCCATGACCATAACGTCTCATGTCCATGTTAGCGGGATTATAACTAATACAACAAGTCATACTGTCTATAAATAAATAACTCTGTCAAATCCTGTATCCTATTCAGAATCCCCACGAATAACTCAGGAAGATTCTGTCCATGATAGTGTCAAGTGTCCTGGGTTGTAGGGTACTTGATAGGTCAAGTACAAAATAAGGGGATCGTAAATCCATCTCTAAATGACGAACCCAACACCACGTAAGGTGTCAGTACCCGACTATGATCGGGCACTAGGTACGTCGTACGTTTCCTAGGTTTAAGCAGTTTAAAACAGTTTATATGAATTTGCACAAGAAGTCCAGCAGAGTACTTTTACAGAAAACAAGAAAATAATGACTGCAAGTTTGGCAAGGTGCACTTGCCTGAAGTTTGGATTCCACTTAGGTCCTGGTTTCAGAAATTTCTAGAGATGTCTCCGAAAGCTGAAATAAACAGTACCATCACACTCAGAAGGTGTCAAACAGCTAGGATCGCCTGTCCTTGGGTCCAATTTGGAGACAAGGGCAAAAACGACAATTTTGGCCCAAAACGGGATCCACCGGTGGGCCCGCTTTGCACCGAAAAACGTGTCAGGGTCAACGGTCTCCAAATTCACCAAACTTAGTGTCAACAGGTCAGGAACGCTGATACGAACCCAACGAAACTTTCAGATTTGAATTCTGATGAGCCGATCACAAAATCGCCCGTCGAGCGGGGCCTGTGGGGCCCACGACACGCGATTTCGTCAACGTTATCAGAATCAGACCAAACTTGACCCACAGGACCAGCGTATCGCTACGAGTCCGATGGCGCAAGTTTCGTCTCGATCTGACGTGTGTGCACGAAGTTAGGGTGAAATGCAAAAAAGGCGGATACGGAGCGATGTCCGCGGATACGCGTTGATTCCGGTGTGCACGCACACCCGAATCAGCTTCCGCAAAATCCCACACGTCCGTATCGACGAGGCGCACGTATCTGTGAAGACCGTACGCGACCAAGTTGTCCCGTTTGGCGGAGCGTACTCAGTTCCGGGATGAAACAGGGTCTGGTTTTTTCCTGTTTTTGGATCGCGGTGTGCGATCACCATAGGACGCGATGCCCCGAGCGGTTTATCCGGGCACCGAGAGGGTCATACAGGCTTCGCGTAAAAATTTACGGAATCGAAAACAGAGATCCGAGGTGCAAGTTACGAGTACCTGAAGGGGACCCGAGAAACCGAGTTTCGAGTTGTGTCCGACACGTGTCGGATACCAAATCGAAAGCTAGGGTTAGGGTTTGGGCTCACTGGCCGGCGGCGGGGACGGCGGCTGGGGAGGCACTGAGGCGGAGGAGGCCGGGGGCGGTGCTGGCTAGGGTGGCGACGCACCGGAGCGGCGGGGGGCGGCTCAAGACTCGAGCGGCGCTCGAACGGCCGGGGCGGCGGCTGGGGCCTGCTGTGAGGAGGAGAGAGGAGGAGGAGGGTGGTTCTGGAGAGGGGGCTGGCCGGCGAGGACGCTGGCCGGCGAGGAGAAGGTCGTCGACTAGAGGGAGGTCGGGCTTAGGGCTCCGGCGAGAGGGTAGGGGGATGAGGCGGAGGAGGAGACGGGGAGAGGGGCTTTTAAAGGAGAGGCTTGGGGAGGGGGTCTGGCCGGAAATGGCGGATCGAGGAGGAGGACGTGGGCGAGGGGTTCGGAGGGGAGGCGACGTGGGGAGGTTCTCCGACCACGTCGCCGGAGAACGCGGCCGGATTCCGCGGGTTCGTGAGGTTGGGGGTGACCGGGCATCCGGGTCGGGTCGGGCGCGGATCCGGGTCTGGCCGACCCGCCCGACCCGCTAAGCCAAGGCTGGGCTGGGTTCACGGGCTCGGCCCACTGGGTCGGGCCGGGCCCAAGAAAAACAGAAAAATATTAAAATAAAACAGTAAATTTAATTAAAAAAAAACATTTAATTAATTAAATTTATTAGAAAAATAGTTTTTAGGCTTTTTAAAATAGGTTTGAGGCCCAATAAAATCCCAGAAAATTACCCTAAGTCCGGTTTTCTATTTTACACCATAAAATCATATTTTCATTTTATTTTAATGTTATTTATTGGCAATTCAAAATTATAAACTCACTACAGGGCCTATGTAAATTCCTGAAAAATGCATTTTAAATCCCAAAATTGATTTAAAAATATCAGAAAAATTTTGGGGTGTTTACAATCTACCCCCCTTAAGAGGATTGCGTCCTCGCAATTGAGGGGTAAACTATAAAGGCAAGATTTACAGAATTTAAAGAATGCTAGGTTACCTGATTCTGTAAATAAGTGCGGATAACGCTGCCGCATAACATCTTCTCGCTCCCAGGTCGATTCGCCTGGAGAGTGCTGTTTCCAAGCTACTCGAACCAGCCTGATTGTCTGCCCTCGCAGTGTTTTCTCGCTGGTGTCGAGTATACCCACTGGCTGCTCTTCGTATCTCAGGCTAGGTCCCACTGAAATCTCAGAATGATCAACTATATGGCTTGGGTCCGTCACATACCTCCTCAGTTGTGAGACGTGGAATACGTCATGCACTCCCTCTAAGGACGGAGGTAATGCAAGACGGTAAGCCACATCACCGATGCGCTCCAAGATATCAAATGGCCCAATGTACCTTGGGCTTAACTTGCCTCTGCTGCCGAATCTGATAGTACCTCTAGTGGGCGAGATCCTCAAAAATACATGCTCTCCTTCCTTGAACTCCAGGGGTCGTCTGTGTGCATCGGCCCAATGCTTCTGTCTATCCTGGGCTGCACGGAGGTGGTTCTGAATCTGTTTTACTTTCTCTACTGTCTCTGTTACCAACTCTGGACCCAGTATTTGACGTTCGCCAACGTCGCTCCAGCATATTGGAGATCTGCACTTCCTTCCGTACAACGCCTCGAAAGGTGCCATCTGAATGCTTGCCTGATAGCTGTTGTTGTAGGAGAACTCTACTAAATGCAGGTGATCTTCCCAAGATCCTCCAAAGTCCAGTATACAAGATCGCAGCATATCTTCTAGGATCTGAATTGTGCGCTCTGACTGTCCGTCTGTCTGAGGATGATAGGCAGTACTGAACTTGAGCCTGGTGCCGAGACTCTCTTGCATGCTTCTCCAGAAGTGAGATATAAATCTCGAGTCTCGATCTGATACAATACTAACCGGCACTCCATGTAATTTTACGATCTGACGCATATACATGTCGGCTAGTACTTCTGTGGATTGTTCGACTCTGAACGGCAAGAAGTGAGCCGACTTAGTGAGCCGATCCACGATGACCCATACTGCATCCTTACCACTAGGGCTTCTTGGAAACCCAGTGACAAAGTCCATGGTAATATGCTCCCACTTCCATTCAGGGATGGGAAGTGGCTGCAACATACCTGCAGTCCTTTGGTGCTCGGCCTTCACCTGCTGGCAGACTAAGCATTTTGCCACAAAGCGGGCTATCTCCCTTTTCATTCCATGCCACCAGTAATATTGTCTCAAGTCCCGGTACATCTTGGTTCCTCCTGGATGAACCGAGTATATGGAGCTATGGGCTTCTGTTATCAACTCCTACCTTAATTCTCCATTTGGAACACATAGGCGATTTCCGCACCTTAATGTTTCGTCCTCGTGGATGCGAAGTCCCGTCTGCAAGCCTGCTTCTGTTCTCTCTTTCAGCCTTCGGAATCTGGCATCATTAGGCAAAGCTTCCTTGATTCTCTCCACCAGCGATGACTTCACTTCAAGGTTAGCCAGCAACCCATTTTGTCCAGGTAGAACAACCTCTATCTGAAGATCTTGCAAGTCTTGTAATAGCTGAGGCTGCTCCGTCAAGAAATAAGTCGAGGGTTTTCTGCTGAGGGCGTCGGCTACAACATTTGCTTTCCCCGGGTGGTACTGCAGATCGATGTCAAAGTCCACCATCAACTCAAGCCAACGCCTTTGCCTCATATTGAGCTCCTTCTGTGTATAAACATACTTCAAGCTCTTATGATCAGTGAATATTTCGACCTTTTCTCCATACAGGTAATGTCTCCAGATCTTCAATGCAAAAATTACTGCAGCTAGCTCCAGGTCGTGCGTTGGGTAGTTCTTCTCGTGGACCTTCAGCTGCCTCGATGCATAGGCGATAACCTTGCCGTGTTGCATCAAGACACAACCTAGTCCACTACCGGACGCATCACTGTAAACAACAAAACCTCCTGACCCTGAGGGAAGAGTCAAGACTGGTGCTGTTGTTAGACGCCTCTTCAATTCTTCAAAGGCATGCTGGCATTCTTCCGTCCATATGAACTCCTAATCCTTCCGTGTCAGCTTAGTCATCGGCTCTGCGATTCTTGAAAAATTTTCTACGAACCGCCGGTAATACCCAGCAAGTCCAAGAAAACTTCTCACTTCCGCAACTGAGGTAGGGGTAGGCCAGGTTTCTATAGCAGTGACTTTCTCTGGGTCCACAGACAGTCCTTCACCCGAGATAATATGCCCTAAGAATGGTACCTTGTCCATACAGAACTCACATTTGCTGAGTTTGGCATACAGCTTCTCCCTTCTCAAGGTTTCTAGCACAATTCTAAGGTGTTCCTCGTGCTCTTCGTGGTTCTTAGAGTAGATTAGGATATCATCAATGAACACCACCACGAACTTATCCAAGTACTGATGGAAGACCCCGTTCATCAAACTCATAAATACGGCGGGTGCGTTGGTTAAACCAAACGGCATAACTAGGAACTCATAATGCCCATACTTAGTTCTGAAGGCCGTCTTTGGGATATCTTCCTTCTTCACCCTAATCTGGTGATAACCGGATCTAAGGTCAATCTTTGAGAATACCTTAGCACCACTCAACTGGTCAAACAAATCATCAATGCGTGGTAATGGGTACCGATTCTTAATAGTTACAGCATTAAGGGCTCTGTAATCAATGCACAGCCGTACAGATCCGTCCTTCTTGGGTACAAAAAGTATAGGTGCTCCCCATGGTGAAACACTGGGCCGGATAAATCCCTTCTCCAGAAGGTCGTCAACTTGTGTTTTCAGCTCCACTAACTCCTTAGGTGCTAGCCGATATACCGACGAAGTGATAGGTTCGGCTCCTGGAGTTAGGTCTATTGTGAATTCTATCTCCCGATCAGGTGGCAAACCTGGAAGGTCGTCGGAAAATACATCCACAAATTCCGTTATGACTCTTGGGTAACTTGAATCTTCTTCTACGGTCAATACCCTAAGAGTTGGCTGGACCCCTTGTTCTACAGCTCCTCGTAGAAATTCAAACTCAGGAAGGCTAGGGGGTCTAAATATCACTTTTCCAAGCCGGCAATCCAGTGTCGCATGGTACTGACTTAACCAGTCCATACCAAGTACAACATCGTAATCAGGCATAGAAAAGATCAGGAACTGGGCTCGCATCTCTCGGCCACAGACTACTACCGAACATGATCTACAAGTATCACTAACCGGGATAATTCCACCTCCCGTTAGAATTCTCTTCATCTTCGAGAGAGGGGCGGTAGCTATTCTATGTGTGGCTACGAAGCTAGCAGCAATAAACGAATGCGAAGCTCCAGAATCAAATAATGCTACAGCAGGAATTGAAGCTACTAATATGGTACCTGCTATTACTTCGCCTGCAGTAGCTTCCTCAGTAACTGCTAGTGCATATGCCTGACCTCGTCCCTGAGCGGGACCCCTTTGCTGACGAGCTTGTTAGAACAATGCTGCCTGAGGTGGTAGAGGTGGCCTGGCTCCTCCAGGCCCTGTCTGTGTTGCTCCCCCAGCTAGAAGAGCTGCAGGTGGAGCTGGTCGATTCGGAACTCCCTCTCGACGTTCCGAACAGTCCTTTGAGAAGTGTTGTCCAGATCCGCAAACCAGGCAGAGTCCCAGCTTGCGTCGACATTCTTTTTCAATATGTCCTACCTTGCTGCAGTAGTGGCAAGTAGGCAGGTTCTTAGTTGCTGCTCTTGGAGGCGGGCTCTTCTGGGGCCGTTTAGCAGATTCCCCTGGTGATGACTTGGACGGTGCTGAGGAGAAGGGACGTTTCAGGCTTGATTCCCTCCGAGTAACGCGCTCCAGCCGACGTGCTGCAGCTAGGACGTCGGTGTAAGAGGTGGGCGCGACCGATCCGATTAACTTCTGAAGCTCGAACCTGAGCCCATCAAAGAACTTCTCCGCCTTCTCCTCTTCGGTAGGAATTAGCGAAGGGGCGAAGCGGCTCAGGCGAATGAATTCGGCGTTATATTCCTCCACCGTCATGTTGCCCTGGATCAGGCGGTTGAATCTGTCTCGGAGTTCTGACCGAGCCACAGCAGGGATGTACATTTCCTGGAAGAGTCTGGAGAACTCCTCCCAGGTAACCTGATCATGTCCGAGCCTTCTTTCTTCGGACAGCCACCAATGATGCGCGTTGTCCGTCAGTTGCATCCTGACGGCAGTCATCCATTTGTCCCTTGGTAGTTCGGCGGCCTCCAACTGGTGCTGTGTGTTTGTAAGCCATTCATGCACTTCAGTTGGTCCTTCCTTGCCCGAGAAGGTACGGGGCTTGAGTTGACGGAAATCCGTAATAGATCCCGTCGTTGGCCGCCTATTTGGTGGATTTGCATGCTCCAATGCTGCGACCAGGCTGTTCCTTAGGTTCTCGGCCTCTCGGCGTTGGGTCTCCTGTTGAATCTGTTGTTGTGCCTGCATCATGGCGTAGAACATCTGGAATATTTGCTGACCGTCCATTGCCTGTCCTGGGGGAAAGACAGGCATCGTTAGAGGAAACTGGGGAGGAGGCGGGATGTCATCACGCCTGAACCTGGAACTTGGCTGGCCAGTTTGATTGCTCTGAGAGGATTGTCCTCTAGTATCTGGCGTCGTTCCAGCTTCGCAGGTAAACCCTGCTTCAGTCGGTGTACCCAAGGGGGTCTCGTCACCACTTTTGGGATCCATTTCTCTGCATCAAAAGGAAACAATGAGAACGCACAGAGGAATCAAAACAGGATGCAATTCAAGCAATTAAATTGAATTCGACATAGAGTTCAAAAACGATTCAATAAATGGATGAGATCCTATAAATTATCCTATCTTATTGCAGGCCTGTTCGGTCCCTAAGTTGAAACCGAACAATTTAGTTGGGACCTGCATGGGCCACCACAAAAACCATGTCACGCCCCAGTCCCAAAGTGCCGAGGGACTGGAGATGCGTGGCAATGGCCAGCAGCACACACCGATGGATAACCCAATTTAATGGAGCCATCAGGGCGTACTTAAGCTGTAAATAAGGTCTACTACACAAGTCACACTAATCTCATCCATAAAGATAAAAAAATAAACTGCATAATCAAATGGAAATAAGTAGCAACATCATCACAGCAAGTCAGTCGGAGAAACAATCCGACTTAAGTCTGAATAAACTGGCTCTATAGGCCAGGAACAAAAGATGTAAACATAAAATAAATACTGAGTACTGGAACAAGCACTCAGAAGAAGTCCTCGGCAGTCACCTCGTCTTCAGTGTTTGGTTCAGCTCCAGCAATAGCTTCAGCTCCGGTCCCGTATACCTCGGGATACTGCTCCTCAGCTAGACCTGGGGACATAATCTATTCCAGGTCCTCAGTGGACATGGCAAGGCACAAGATAAAACAAGCCAACTGAATAAGCAGTGCAATAAATAAATGAACAGCAGGGTAAACTAAGTAACCAACTATGTGATATGCAAATGAGAGCAACACTAGTACTCAGGCTGAGATCGCTACAAGCTCTGTGTCGGGGAGCCGGTAGCAGTAATAACACGTAAAGGGTCTAGCTCTGCTGGAGAGTCTACAACCTCACAATAATAGTAGATATATATATATAGAACAGCCTGTAGCCTGTGTGTGTCTCTCCCCACCCAATGTAATCACGCAAGCCATGACCATAACGTCTCATGTCCATGTTAGCGGGATTATAACTAATGCAACAAGTCATACTGTCTATAAATAAATAACTCTGTCAAATCCTGTATCCTATTCAGAATCCCCACGAATAACTCAGGAAGATTCTGTCCATGATAGTGTCAAGTGTCCTGGGTTGTAGGGTACTTGATAGGTCAAGTACAAAATAAGGGGATCGTAAATCCATCTCTAAATGACGAACCCAACACCACGTAAGGTGTCAGTACCCTACTATGATCGGTCACTAGGTACGTCGTACGTTTCCTAGGTTTAAGCAGTTTAAAACAGTTTATATGAATTTGCACAAGAAGTCCAGCAGAGTACTTTTACAGAAAATAAGAAAATAATGACTGCAAGTTTGGCAAGGTGCACTTGCCTGAAGTTTGGATTCCACTTAGGTCCTGGTTTCGGAAATTTCCTGAGATGTCTCCGAAAGCTGAAATAAATAGTACCATCACGCTCAGAAGGTGTCAAACAGCTAGGATCGCCTGTCCTTGGGTCCAATTTGGAGACAAGGGCAAAAACGGCAATTTTGGCCCAAAACGGGGTCCACTGGTGGGCCCGCTTTGCACCGAAAAACGTGTCAGGGTCAACGGTCTCCAAATTCACCAAACTTAGTGTCAACAGGTCAGGAACGCTGATACGAACCCAACGGAACTTTCAGATTTGAATTCCGATGAGCCGATCACAAAATCGCCCGTCGAGCGGGGCCTGTGGGGCCCACGACACGCGATTTCGTCAACGTTCTCAGAATCGGACCAAACTTGACCCACTGGACCAGCGTATCGCTACGAGTCCGATGGCGCAAGTTTCGTCTCGATCTGACGTGTGTGCACGAAGTTAGGGTGAAGTACAGAAAAGGCGGATACGGAGCGATGTCCGCGGATACGCGTTGATTTCGGTGTGCACGCACACCCGAATCAGCTTTCGTGAAATCCCACACGTCCGTATCGACGAGGCGCACGTATCTGTGAAGACCGTACGCGACCAAGTCGTCCCGTTTGGCGGGGCGTACTCAGTTCCGGGGTGAAACAGGGTCTGGTTTTTTCCTGTTTTTGGATCGCGGTGTGCGATCACCACAGGACGCGATGCCCCGAGCGGTTTATCCGGGCACCGAGAGGGTCATACAGGCTTTGCGTAGAAATTTACGGAATCGAAAACAGAGATCCGAGGTGCAAGGTATGAGTACCTGAAGGGGACCCGAGAAACCGAGTTTCGAGTTGTGTCCGACACGTGTCGGATACCAAATCGAAAGCTAGGGTTAGGGTTTGGGCTCACTGGCCGGCGGCGGGGACGGCGGCTGGGGAGGCACTGAGGCGGAGGAGGCCGGGGGCGGTGCTGGCTAGGGCGGCGATGCACCGGAGCGGCGGGGGTCGGCGGCGCAAGACTCGAGCGGCGCTCGAACGGCCGGGGCGGCGGCTGGGGCCTACTGTGAGGAGGAGAGAGGAGGAGGAGGGTGGTTCTGGAGAGGGGGCTGGCCGACGAGGACGCTGGCCGGCGAGGAGAAGGTCGTCGACTAGAGGGAGGTCGGGCTTAGGGCTCCGGCGAGAGGGTAGGGGGATGAGGCGGAGGAGGAGACGGGGAGAGGGGCTTTTAAAGGAGAGGCTTGGGGAGGGGGTCTGGCCGGAAATGGCGGATCGAGGAGGAGGACGTGGGCGAGGGGTTCGGAGGGGAGGCGACGTGGGGAGGTTCTCCGACCACGTCGCCGGAGAACGCGGCCGGATTCCGCGGGTTCGTGAGGTTGGGGGTGACCGGGCATCCGGGTCGGGTCGGGCGCGGATCCGGGTCTGGCCGACCCGCCCGACCCGCTAAGCCAAGGCTGGGCTGGGTTCACGGGCTCGGCCCACTGGGCCGGGCCGGGCCCAAGAAAAATAGAAAAATATTAAAATAAAACAGTAAATTTAATTAAAAAAAATATTTAATTAATTAAATTTATTAGAAAAATAGTTTTTAGGCTTTTTAAAATAGGTCTGAGGCCCAATAAAATCCCAGAAAATTACCCTAAGTCCGGTTTTCTATTTTACACCATAAAATTATATTTTTATTTCATTTTAATATTATTTATTGGCAATTCAAAATTATAAACTCACTACAGGGCCTATGTAAATTCCTGAAAAATGCATTTTAAATCCCAAAATTGATTTAAAAATATCAAAAAAATTTTGGGGTGTTTACATAATAAGAGAACTCTTATTGCTTGTCATTAAAATGAATCTACTTGCCTAATTAGAGAACTTGAATGCTTGTTTAAAAGAGATAGAACCATGGACATGCTAAGAAAAGATAGAATCGTTGCATACTTAGTTACACGGACACCGCTATCGAACGAACCGCTACCATGCTAATAAACAAGAGTAAAAGAATGTTCATATGTTTTTATCGCATGCTAAACTAGAGTAGAACTACATGGTTGTCTAAGATAGATAGAGGAATGACTACTATGCTTGCTTAAATAATAAATTGCTTGCATGTTCGCTGTCGCACTAAAGAGATAGAATTGCATGCTAGATTTATAGAACTGTTCTTGCATGTTACTTATTAAAAGAGCTAGACTGCTTGAACATGTTTCATTGATCGCTTTATAAAGAGATAGAACTGTATGAATAGCTTGAACTGGTGCATCTAGACTAATAGTCCGCCCTGAGGCTTGAAGTCCTTACTTACAGGAGGGTGTGGCTTTTAGGCAAGAGTATTGAGAGCTCCGGCTCTATAGCTTGATTGATATGCTTGCTTGCTTGTTCATGATCATGTGCATCATATAGTATTTATCTGATAGAAGTGCATTCATGCATTTGGTCAGGATAACTTGTGCACAAGGTTTATCTCTCGAGCATTTTCTGGGGCACTTGGATCGTTCGGCCTGGGAGAGATCTAGATACCCTGAGGCTTGTAGTTGTCATGACCCGATTCCGTAGAATCGTTTGAGGCGTCCCCCGAATCGTGACCGTCGTGCGGGCCTGGAGTTGCGCCCGCACAAGGCTTTAATGATTTGCATAGCAAGCACATATTCAGAGTACGCAGATAAATTGAAATACAGATTTGCAACATAGAAAAGTTCTCTTTATTGATAATGAACATCTATTACAAACTCTTGAACGAGTTAGCTAATATGCCGAACGGCTTACAAAAGAGATGACTCAAAATGAGATAGCAGTCCTGTACATTACATCCCTTTATAAACTCAAAATGATAAAGACCTCCAGGCTGGAGGATAGCTTTGCCACGGAGCTGCATTTGTGTATGAAGAGTTGCAGCTTCGGACTTCAAAGGGCTTCGAGGGCGCGGTGAAGGTGCGCTAACAGCTGGACTGGATCGGGAAGACGACTTCGGCTCCTCGCTCGGTTCGTCTTAGTGCGGAGAACCTGTTTCAACGAGGGTCAGCATATCGAAACATGCTGGTGAAGGCGAGCTAGCCGAACTATACCAATTAACACGTTATTTTATGAAGCATGCATATTTGTGGGTTTCTATCTTGCCTTAGTTCATTTACAAGTAAGCAGCATATAGAATTTTACTGAAATGAACGTGCCACCGTTCGGTAGATTTTACCTGCCCGTCTGAATTACCTGCACAATACTTACCATGCCTTTCCTGCCACGAAGACACAAGTTAGTATGCAACAGGTTTAAATATACACGATGATCACTGGCGTGGTGCCATAACGGACATAGTCAAGGACAGGGATAGCATGCAACGAGAACACGACAAGCACATGATGCGTTGTAAGCTATCCCCTCCAGCACACAATGACTACACACGAGTTCCGCCCGGACCGAAACGGTGCCAGTGCCCCAGCGATCGTCCGCAGAACTTACCCTTGTGCACAAGTTGTCCATGATCGAACAATACGTTAACTTAAACAATCAGTTTACGCCTTCGAGGCAACATGAGCATGAAACATGTAATTGCACAAGACAAGCAACAGTTTATAATTATTTCCAAATGAACAAGCATGCAATCAAGTATCCGTTCGTGAAGTTATTGACAAGCATAATAAACCAAGTCTATTCTCTTTTATCTTGGTTTCTTTTATTATTACTTGGTATCGTTTGATCGGGGCAAAAGAGTGAAGCTTGGAAGCAGGGCTAGCTAATCGGGTTGGTAGCCACTCACTTAGATTTTGGAAAGAAGAAGGAAAGAGGCGCTTCACGACTCCGCTCGCAAGCCGCCTACTGCTCGTTTACCTGCACACGAACAGCTCGATTAATACTTCTTCCTTTCTTTCCAATCTCGGAATAGAAGTGCAGTCCAATGAACGAAAATAATGAAAACTATCGAAACCGTTCAAGGAAAACAAGCAAATCCTAAAACCAACTCAAAGCATGAAAGCAACAAGCGACATCGAAAATTGAGGCAATAAAAGATAGCAGCGGAGAGGTCCCTCCTGACTCTGCCGCTAAGCCGATCCTTGGGGCACGGTCCACTGAATATGGGAATCGATTTCGAAGAAACAAATCCATAACGAGGACGAGTTCTTAATTCAATCTATCCCGATCGAACGATACCGACTTGTGTTTCTTAGCCGCGCTCTCCGCACCGGAAGAACGGGGCGCTACATCCTACCCAACTAATTGGAAGTTTTGTCCCGAAACTTAGAATAGGACCTACCGTTAAGAATTATTTTGTTGGGGGCGACGACCGTGAAGGTTCGGACAGGAGGTAATAGCATGGCCTGGATCGCCACAAGCGAGGCATAATCCAAGTCTTTTGCGGCAATACTTCTTAATGTGCCCTTTTCTTCTACAGAAGTGACAAGTTTTGCTCCAATCTCCGTCCTGCTGACCAGCATTATTCGGGCGCTTTGTAGCGGTATTTCCTCCCTCGTTGCTTTGGCGTTTGTGACTGGATATATGCACAGCGCCGACAGCAACATGAGGATATTGTGGTTCCAGAGATAGGGCGTGATTCATGACTTCACGCATTGTCTCGTACTGATTATTGACCACGTGCGAATGGATGGCAGGGCGTAGTCCACCTTCAAACCTTCTGGCTCGACTCGCTGTATCAGGTAAATAGGCCCTAGCGAATTTGGAGAGTCGGTTGAATTCGGCGGAGTACTGCTTCACAGTCATACTGCCCTGCCTCAGTTGCACGAAATTATTTTCCATTTGGCGTTGTACTGGAGGGGGTATAAACTCCTCTTCAAACGCGGCACGGAAGGTCGTCCATGAGATCGCCTCCTCTCCGTGATCAAATTGGAGAGATCGTCGATGCACGACCCACCAATCGTGTGCGTTGAGGCGGAGCTGTAGTTGCGCGCAGGAGATGCGCTTCTCTTCGGGGACCTCTAGCAGAGCGAAGTGATCTTCTAGTTCTGCTAGCCAATCTAGAGCTACCACTGGGTCCTCAGTCCCGTTGAACGGGGTGTTGCAGACTTTCTTAAAGTGTCCCAAGTTGAAGGCAGTCACGTCCCTCGGCCTTGGAATTTGTGGTGTCTCTACTTCAAGCACGGGCTGTTCCACCGGAGTCGTTGCTGTTGCGGCGGAATGGTTGGCAGCCAAAGTCTGAACGATCTGTTGCAGAACATCTACCTGCTTCTGTTGGACTGAGAATCGGTTCTCTAGATTACTCTCGAGCTTGGCTTGGCGAGCATCATCTCTTTGTCGTTGTGTTTCTAGCATTTGTAGCACCCGCTCAAGCGGGTCGACTTGAGACATGCCTCGTTGGCTTCGAGAGCTTTCCGAAGTGCCCGAACTGCTTTCTTGTATTTCGTTCGGTGCTTGCGCTGCAGATTGTGCTGGATCCATTCCTTCAAAAGAAGGTAAATTATATTAGGATCATAATGTATTATGGACTTATTGCATGAACGTATCTTATTTTGGTCTAGCGAGTTCAAGAGTTCACACAGGAATTTGATCGTTAAAGGAACTTTTCCAGCACAAAGTCTAAGGAACTTTGAATCTGTGCTCTGATACCACTATGTCATGACCCGATTCCGTAGAATCGTTTGAGGCGTCCCCCGAATCGTGACCGTCGTGCGGGCCTGGAGTTGCGCCCGCACAAGGCTTTAATGATTTGCATAGCAAGCACATATTCAGAGTACGCAGATAAATTAAAATACAGATTTGCAACATAGAAAAGTTCTCTTTATTGATAATGAATATCTATTACAAACTCTTGAACGAGTTAGCTAATATGCCGAACGGCTTACAAAAGAGATGACTCAAAATGAGATAGCAGTCCTGTACATTACATCCCTTTATAAACTCAAAATGATAAAGACCTCCAGGCTGGAGGATAGCTTTGCCACGGAGCTGCATTTGTGTATGAAGAGTTGCAGCTTCGGACTTCAAAGGGCTTCGAGGGCGCGGTGAAGGTGCGCTAATAGCTGGACTGGATCGGGAAGACGACTTCGGCTCCTCGCTCGGTTCGCCTTAGTGCGGAGAACCTGTTTCAACGAGGGTCAGCATATCGAAACATGCTGGTGAAGGCGAGCTAGCCGAACTATACCAATCAATACGTTGTTTTATGAAGCATGCATATTTGTGGGTTTCTATCTTGCCTTAGTTCATTTACAAGTAAGCAGCATATATAATTTTACTGAAATGAACGTGCCACCATTCGGTGGATTTTACCTGCCCGTCTGAATTACCTGCATAATACTTACCATGCCTTCCCTGCCACGAAGATACAAGTTAGTATGCAACAGGTTTAAATATACACGATGATCACTGGCGTGGTGCCATAACGGACATAGTCAAGGACAGGGATAGCATGCAACGAGAACACGACAAGCACACGATGCGTTGCAAGCTATCCCCTCCAGCACACGATGACTACACACGAGTTCCGTCCGGACCGGAACGGTGCCAGTACCCCAGCGACCGTCCGCAGAACTTACCCTTGTGCACAAGTTGTCCATGATCGAACAATACGTTAACTTAAACAATCAGTTTACGCCTTCGAGGCAACACGAGCATGAAATATGTAATTGCACAAGACAAGCAACAGTTTATAATTATTTCCAAGCGAACAAGCATGCAATCAAGTATCCGTTCGTGAAGTTATTGACAAGCATAATAAACTAAGTCTATTCTCTTTTATCTTGGTTTCTTTTATTATTACTTGGTATCGTTTGATCGGGGCAAAGGAGTGAAGCTTGGAAGCAGGGCTAGCTAATCGGGTTGGTAGCCACTCACTTAGATTTTGGAAAGAAGAAGGAAAGAGGCGCTTCACGACTCCGCTCGCAAGCCGCCTACTGCTCGTTCACCTGCACACGAACAGCTCGATTAATACTTCTTCCTCTTTTTCCAATCTCGGAATAGAAGTGCAGTTCAATGAACGAAAACAATGAAAACCATCGAAACCGTTCAAGGAAAACAAGCAAATCCCAAAACCAACTCAAAGCACGAAAGCAACAAGCGACATCGAAAACCGAGGTAATAAAAGATAGCAGCGGAGAGGTCCCTCCTGACTCTGCCGCTAAGCCGATCCTTGGGGCGCAGTCCACTGAATATGGGAATCGATTCCGAAGAAACAAATCCATAACGAGGACGAGTTCTTAATTCAATCTATCCCGGTCGAACGATACCGACTTGTGTTTCTTAGCCGCGCTCTCCGCACCGGGAGAACGGGGCGCTACAGTAGTCCTTACTTACGGGAGGGTATGATATAGGTCTATTAGTGAGATAGGCTTGTACGTCCCAACTGCTAATCCCGTGGAGGGGGCCATCATGTAGTTAAGGCGCATGATAGGCTAGCCTTCTTGCATACCTAACTGTTTGATGTAGAGACGGACACAGAAAGAGAACCTCGTTTATATATATGCATATGTTGCTAACTTGTATGTCTGCTGCAGGGATAACCGTTCGGCCATGAGTAAGGATCACTGAATAAGTGATCACTTGTATTTTCTTATGTTCCTTGTCATAAATACTAAATGAGATGTATCTGTTTACTTGAATATGCTGTTGGCCCCATTGCATTGAATTGAATAGTCCACTTGATGCACTTGTCTTGATTTGAGATAAATAGTCCACTAGAGATAACTTTTGTTCCTAAGAGATCGAATATGGCTCACGATACTTGCTGCGCACTGCACGATAGAACAATGTCCCTATAGCTCGCTTAAATGTTTGAATATGCAAAACTGGTTTCAAAGATATATTTTCGAAAAGATATAAACTGACACTAATCATGTACTGCATGAAATAAACCTAGATAAAAGTAACAAGATCACTAGTAATATAATATTTTGCCACATGCTTACTTAGTGTCGGTTTCAGGGAGTGTTGCTTCTGTTCGTTGATTTTAAGACTCACCAGTACTTTCTCCAAAGTAATGACCCACTAACAGTTTGCTTGTTCTCAGGTGCTGGATCGTCCGAGAAAGCGACAGCCGTGCCTCATCCCAAGGATCCAAAAATCTAGAGTCGATGCCTTGAGCCGTATCGAGATTGCTTTGAGCTGATTTTGTATAAAGGAATATAATGTATGGAACGATGTTATTGTAATCGAGAGAAATAGAGCTTGAGCGAATTATAATCTCGGCCAAGTGTCGCTTGTAACACATCTTGATTATCAATAAAGAGCTTGTTTTCGTATGCCATTGTGTTCTTTACTTTTCTGTAATATTGTGCCGATGCTCTCGTCTTGAATAGCTTACTTGCTCTTGTTCAAAGCTTTAGACTTGTGCAAGTGCAGCTTAGGCTTGCACGGCATCACGCCCCAGGCGATGACGAATCGATCCCACAAGGACCCAAGCGAGGATGAAAGGCCCCCTGCGGGATTGGGACGTGACACTGCCAGACCTAGTTTCGATCCGGACAATCACGATGCAGTTGAGGAGGCGCCAAATGCCGATGCTGCAAAGTTCATAGAGTTACTGGAGAATGCAAGAACTCCATTATATCCTGGTTGTGAGGATCATTCACCGTTGGAGGTGGTTACAAGACTGTTGAGCATCAAGTCCGATTTTAACATATCGCAAGAATGCTACAACCGACTGATGGAGTTGATTATAGAGATCTTGCTGGCGGGTGCTAAGTTACCTAAAAACTTCTACCGGTCTAAGAGGATGGTGAGATCGCTCTAGATGAGATACAAAAAAATCGAAGCATGTCGCAACGGGTGCATATTGTACTACAAAGATGACAAGGATGAAGATGTGTGCAGATTTTGTGGTGCTTATCGCTAAAGGCAACTGGTACAAGAATATTTGTCGGTGAAAGAAAGTCGACCGATTTGATATACTACTTGCCTTTAACTCAGCGATTGTAGAGGTTGTTTATGGTGAAAGAGACTGCCAAAAATATGAGTTGACACAGATGAGAACAAATTAAAGGAGTATTGGATCACCCATCCGATGGAGAAGGATGGAAGCACTTTGATCGAGAGTATCCCAATTTTGCTTTGGATTCACGTAATATAAGATTGTGGATCTCCTCCGACGGTCTTACCCTATTTGGACTTTCGGGCTCTCAGTATTCGTGTTGGTCTGTGATCGTCATCCCGTACAACCAACCATCTTGGATGTGCATGAAGACTCCGGTTATGTTTTTAATTGTCATTATTCCGGGTCCGAACAATCCAAAGAGGAACGTCGATGTATACTTGCAACCGTTGATAGATGAGTTAAATCAGCTACGGGAAGTAGGCGCCAACACGTACGATGTTTCAAAAAAGCAGAATTTTCAGATGAGAGAAGCACTTATGTGGACCATCAACGACTTTTTGGCTTATGTCATATTATCAGGATGGATCACTTATGATTGTCTCTCATGTCTTTATTGTATGGACCACACTGAGGCTTTTCATTTGAAACACAGAGAAAAATCGTGCTTCTTCGATTGTCATCAACAATTTCTGCCGTCGGATCATCCGTTCCGGAGGAACAAGAATGCATTTCGTGTCGGCATTATGGAGAAGGCAAATCCACCTCCAAGGTGGTCCGGAGACACGATATATGAAAAGGTTAAAGATTTATCAAGTGCTATCGAAGAGTCTACAAAGGGATACACGTGTGATGGATTTGGTCACACTCATAACTGGACGAAAAGGAGCATACTGGGATCTGCCATATTGGAGCACAAATCTGATCGGATATAACCTTGATGTCATACATATCAAGAATATTGTGTTTGACAACATAATTAATATTGTGATGGACGTAAAAGGAAAGACGAAAGACAATCCCAAGGCCAGGTTGGACTTGGAAGAAATATGCAGACGCCCTGTGTTGCATTTGATAGAGGAAGGGAATGGGAAGTTTAAGAAGCCTAAGATAATTTTCTCACTGGACAAGGAGGATAAAGGGAGACTGTGTAGGTGGATTCATGGGCTAAAATTTTCAGACGGGTATGTGTCGAATCTGAGATGCGTTGACCCGAAGGAGAATAAACTGATGGGTATGAAGAGCCACGACTGTCACATATTCATGGAGATGTTAATTCCAATTATATTTTTGGAATTCTTACTGCAGGTATTTTGGGATCCATTGACTGAGCTTAGCATATTCTTCAGGAATCTTTGTTCTACAAAGTTAATCGTCGATCGTCTAGAAAAGCAAGAGAAGGACATTGCGGTAACACTGTGCAAGATTGAAAGAGTGTTCCCTCCTGGATTCTTCGACTCCATGGAGCATTTGCCAATTTATCTTTCTCACGAGGCACGTGTTAGTGGGCCTGTCGGTTATCAATGGATATACCCGTTCGAGCGTCAACTAAACCACCTAAAGAGAAAGGTAAAAAATAAGGCACGGATCGAGGGTTCTATTTGTGAAACCTATGTTCTTGAGGAGATTATAAAATTTTGTTCGATGTATTTCAAGCTGCATATTGTTACTAATAAAACAAGAGATCCCAGAAACGACGACGAATATCAGGAATCTAATGATGCAATACTGAAAATATCCAATGCTTTCGGTAAGCCTTCGGGAAAAATAAATAAGAGACATCTGAATGACGATGAGCTAAGGGCTGCTCAGTTGTATATATTACTCAACTGCGACGATGATGAAGTAGAGAAGCTATAAGGGTAAGTAATTAATACGTCAACGTTTAAGTCATCTTAATATAATAGTATACGCTAATATTGTTACACTAATCGGACAATGTTTTATTATTTTTCAGCACATTTAATGATGATGTGTGGTCGATGAGACCATACATAACAGATGAAGAAGTAGAACAGGAAATGAGACTTCATTTTCCTTGTTGGTTGAGTGCATATGTAAGAATATTTTTGTGTATGCACTATGCACAATAATTAATATAACATTGAACTTAATATCAAACTCTGGCCAAGCTATTGTGTGAATGGGGTTAGGTTCAAGTCAAAAAAAGACCCGATAAGAGACAGCTTCATGGATCTCGATTCTACAAAAAAATAGTTGTTTGTATATCAGATCTTCGAGCTACAAAGATGTCAATCCAGGCAATGATTTCTATGGCATCTTACGAAAGATTGTGGAGTTGACATATAATTATGGAACAGAGCCTGCTAAGATCGTGTTATTCAGGTGTGATTTGTTCGATCTGATCCAAGATCAAGGTTAAAAAATAGACAAGCATAATTTTATGGATATAAACTACCGACGTCGATATCAAGGCTATGAACCATTTGTCCTATCAAGTCAAGCTCAGCTTGTATACTTCATAACTTATCCTAAACAGGGAACAACGAGGTCGGACTGGTAGGCAGTATGCAAGACAAAAGCTAGGAATATCTTTGACATTAATGAAATAGCTTATCAGGAGGATGAGCTACCTATTGTAACAACTATTGTAGATGTGGACTCAAAGAAAGTTCCTCATTACACGTCTAATCGTGTGAAAGAGGTAGAATTATCCGAAAAGGGAGATGAAGTAGATGAAAGTGAAGATGAGAAGGAAGAGGAAGATGAGGACGAAAAAAATGAAGAAGATAAATTTTCAGAAGAGGATTAAAAATAAAATAAAATCCATTTAGAAATCTAGCCATGTACTATATTTGCAATGTGGAATATAACATCTATTTTAACTGTATGAATACATATATTTATATCTGTTATCAATTATATTCTTTGTTTTTATTTATCTTAACTGTATAGATACTTTTATTTTGTGTTTACTGTGTGACTGTGATATTTTATATACTTTTGAGATATTTCGTACCCATGAATTCAACGGAGGGTTGCTCCGGATCTGTCTTGTTTTATGAACCGTTATAAGTCTGTGTATTTATTTTATCATCATATGTTATTATCAGGTATGACAGGACGACGAGGATCATACGGAGGTAGATCCTCTAGACGGAGTGCTACTCAGGTACCAACTACTGGTTCTGGGTCCTCGTCGTGGAGTACTCCAGTGTACTGACCAGTCACATCTCCGACTCCGTCGACGGTACGTGACAGTACTCCTGGGACCAGCAGTTCTATGCATGAGACTACTCCCCCATCCAGTCTTCCTCATGCTGAAGGCACCATGGAGATAGAGGAGCATATGAAGAAGGTCGAGCCGACTCCGTCTGCGCATGATCAGAGCGATCCTCCATGTGTGCCTCCAGGCAAGACGATGATGGAGATTTTATAGGACGGGCCTAGCAAGTAAGTTAAATAGTTAACATTTTCTAAATGATTATATCTATATATTCATGAATTTAATTATCGTCGTAAAGATATCGTCCATCGACGGTACAGGGAGCACTGGGGCATTTTCTGAGGCAGAACTATGGTGGACCTTGGATCAACTACTCAGATGCTCATGAAGATAAGAAAGCATTTTGGTTTGCCTACTTCAAGGTAAAAATATATTTACTTTTAATATCAATAATCATTAATGCATATTATATAACTCTCTATTTTATTTCTTGTAGAAAACCTATTTCTATCCTCCACACCGGGCTGAGAAAATCGAGGAGCAGTTTCCTGTCGTCGCCGGTAAGCTGATCTGTGATGCGATCAACGACCAGAAGGTCCATGATCGCGACGGAGAACCGATCCACGGTTGGATCACGCCTAAGCAGTAGACTGCGATAAAGGCGAGTTTCGACGAACCCAAGTACAAGGAACGGTCGGAGAAGGCAAAGACGGCTAGGTCGAAGGCAGAAAAGTGGTGTAGTGGCTCGATTCCCATGACAGAATATTTTCGTCGTCTGGTATGTATTCTATTAAATATATATGTCACGCCCCAGTTCCAAAAATACGTAGGACTAGGACACGTAAGCATGCCAGCCGCATGGATATGGCAACTCCAATATATGGAAACCAAATCCACACGTACGTTGTAATATGAATATCAAATCCACAAGTGGTATAAAATATACGTCACAAGTCACAGGATATAATCTAAATCTCATCCACGAAAATCAAATATAATTAAATAACCAATATCTATGAAACTAGCTCTCGATAAGAAGTATCTAAGGACGATAGTTGAGTGGAAACAAATCCACTACCAACTCGAATATAAGAGTAAATACAATATGAGTACAACACAATAAATACTATATAAGAATACCAGCTATCCATCACGGGCTCGAAGAGAAGACATCCTCGAAACATAAGTAACCGTCCGAATCTGCGCTCCTGCGAATACTCAAAAACAGATACACCTGGCAGGGGACCAGGTCCTCAGAGGGACATAACAAGATACTTAAACACATGCCAATAAAGTACTGAAATAAATATCCAGAGGGGTCGCCTAACCGTCTAAGTGAATGCAGTTAAGAACAACTTTCCCCACAAGTGAGCTATCTGGCTGAAAACTGGGATTGGCATAACTCTCTCGGAGAGCCAGGGGCCTCAAAGGGGCCTCAAAGGCACGTCGTTTTTTGAACGGCGGAGGCCCACCAAGTAGTATAGGGGTCATCACCGCCCGTATCTCCAGCGGAGCTTCCGGGTTACAGAAGAAAAAGTATAAAGGAGCTCAAATGCGGTACTTGTTGTTCTTCCCACCCCATGCTCTAAGCATGTCACATCCATGACACGAGTTGGTTCATAGCCTATTCTTAGTACCCTAGCCCAATCCTGCAACCAAACAAGGACAAGGATGGGACCACCGTACTACAATAGGCTATGTCCCTAGACCTCTAATAACTGCTAAGTCTACTAGCATGCAAAATTTCTAACAACAGTTATTCCTAACGCACGGCCCACACGTACAGGAGGCCAAACCTGCACGCAAGTCCGTGATCTACATGAGACTTACAACTCATGTAACAACTGTGTCACGGCCAATGAACCTAATGATGCTACAAGATAATGGGGTAGTCTTATAAACAAGGTCAATACAAATACATAAATAAATATATACCGCGACGACACCGTCGCACACATTTTATATAACAGTTAAAATATATGAACTAAAGACAGAAATAAAGATGCATACAACATATGGAATATAAATAACAGTACAATGGCAAGGTATACTTGCCTGGCAAGGAAGCTGCAATGTACCAATAACCTGCTCCAGAAGTCGCGCAGAACAAATCCAATATCCTATGTACATATGATATAATACAATAAAATCATTAGTTATTACACTAGCACGCACAATAATATTTACACTGGACTCAGGGGGTATACTAGGGGTAACACTAGTCATCTAACACGGTCAATTACGCGTTGAATTACGCGGGGTCTCATCTTCAAGTGTTGTACACAATCAGACAGTCGACTGACAGGTGTCTAAGCCTAGTACGTTAAGGTACGCAAGGCAGGCAATTCATAAGTTCTTAGGGTCAACATGGTCAAGGTGAGTACGGGACAGTCCACGGTGTCCTAGGGTCGTACAGTCTGAATATATATAGTCCTAATTATTATTTGGCATTTACTTACATATATTTTTATATTTATATAATAATATAACCAGCAATTTATTTACATAACTATTGGAATACATATATATATTAAATATGTACATAAATATATACCAATTAAAACTAAGCTAATGATTAACTTAATATACATATACTAGATTGAATCATGTCTGCGTACGCGTACGTGTATGAACGCGCGTTGGGTTCACCGACTCAGGGTATGATATAAACTAACCGTGGTGACTAACTGCAAATGTCCTACTGGAACACACACAAACACACATAACAAGAAGAAGGTGGGACAGGTTCGTACTTCGGGGTACGTGCACGGGATCGGCTGGACGACGACGAAGAGAGGTTGACGATGATGAAGATGAGGGTGACAACTAAAACGACGATAATGGTGATGACGATGATGAGATGAGGATGAAGTGCTGATGATGATGATGACAAGAACGATGGTGTTGACGAGGACGATGACGAGGATGGAGATGTGGACGATGGGGTGATGATGATGCCAATGATTTTGATGATCGGATGATGATGATGTGGACTGGAGATGATAATTGTGGGCTAGAGATGGTGATGATGATGATTGGCTACGACGATGGTGGCGAGGACGACAATGACGATGACGAGATAATGATGGGTGGATGATAACGATGATGGGGTGATGATGATGATCATCATGGTGAAGATGATGATTGGTGACAATGATGAGATGATGATGACGACGTTGGCTACATTGAAGGTGGTGATTAAGAGATGTTTAGGGTTAATATGTTGAATGCATGGGGATGATGATGATTTGATACGATGAGGATGATAATGATGAAGGTGGGGTAATGGCTATGGTGAGGGTGTAGATGCCCGGCCAGGAGAGGAGGTCCGGCCATGTCACGCCCCAGTCCCAAAATACCGAGGGACCGGATGCGTGATAATGGCAAGCAGCACACACCGATGGACAAACCCAATTTAATGGATCCATCAGGGCATGCTTAAGCTGTAATGTAACAATAAGTAGGTCCAATGATATAAGTCACAGTCTATGTTAATCTCATCCACAACAGATAATCACAGATCAAATGCCAGAATAAATGCAAATAGAAATAAACTAGCATATCTCAATAAAGGTGTCTCGGAGAACAATCCGAGAATAAGTCTGATACATCAATGAAATAGACTGGAAAGAAAATAACTAGAAATAGAAATAAATAAATATCTCACGCCAATACTCAGGAGAAGTCCTCTGGTATGACCTCGTCCTCAGATGTCGGTACAGCTCCTGTATCTGCTCCTGTTCCTGCTTCTGCTCCTGATAATGCTCATGTACTGTATAACTCTAGGTGGATCTCCTCTGCTAGTCCTGGGAACAAAGTCCGGATCCAGGTCCTCAGGGGACAGCAAGGTACAGAAAATACAAGCCAAAATAAATGCAGTGCAGCAGAGAATGAAATAAATAGGGTAAGCTATATAACCATCTATGTAAAAATGCAAGTGAGAGCATCACTAGTACTCAGGCTGAGCCACTACAAGCTCTGTGCCGAGGAGCCGGTAGCGGTAATAACACGTAATGGGCCAAGCTCTGCTCGAGAGTCTTGTGCCTCACAATAATAGGGGATTATATATATATATATGATCAGCCTGTAGTCTGTGTGTCTCTCCCCACCCATGTAATCACACGTCTCATATCCACGATGCACCATGTCCATGTCACGCACAATCATATCTAATGCAACAAGCCATATAATATCTAGAAATATAATGTCAATGTCAAATCCTACATCCTATACAGAATCACCATGAATATCTCAGAAAGATCCTGTCTCATGTATAGTGTCAAGTGTCCTGGGTATAATGTACTTGATAAGACAAGTACGAGAATGCAAAGGGGTCACGAATGTCCATCTCTAGATGACATACACAACATCGCGTACGGTGTTGGCACCCGACTAATAATCGGACGCTAAGTAAGTCACACGGTCCTAGGTCAAGCATGCACAGCAATATAAATAAAGCAAAGAAATATGCAACAAGAACTGTAAGTTGGCAAGGTATACTTGCCCATGATATATAAACAAGTCAAGAAAATAAGTAGCAAAGCTGCAGAGTTTGGCAAGGTACACTTGCCTGGGGTTTCGCTCCAACTGTAGCTCTGGTCTCAGTGTGATCTGCAGGTACTACTCCGGTTGCTGAAATAAACATCACCATTAGATTCAGAAAATATCAAATAGCTAGAAACGCCTGTCCTTGAGTCCAATTTGGACACAAGGGCAAAAATAGTATTTCCAAGTCAAAGCGGGGTCCATATGTGGGCCGCTTTGCACCAAAAAACGTGTCAGGGTCAAAGGTCTCCAAATTCGTCCAACTTAGTGTCAACAAGTCAAGAACGATGATACGAACCCAACAGGACTTCCAGAATTGGATTCCGATGAGCCGATCACAAAATCGCCCGTCAAGTGGAGCCTGTGGGGCCCACGACACGTAATTTTGTCAACGTTCTCAGAATCGGGCCAAACTTGCCTCACAGGACCAGCATATTTCTACGAGTCCGATCGCACAAGTTTCGTCTCGATCCGACGTGTGTACACAAAGTTACAACGTGTTCCAGAATAGGCGGATACAGGGCGGTGTCGGCGGATACGCGTTGATTCCGGGGTGCACGCACATCCGAATCGACTTCTGCGAAATCTTACACGACCGTATCAACGTCGCGCACGCATCGGTGAAGACCGTGCCCGACCAAGTCATCCCGTTTGGCAGGGCACACTCAGTTCCCGGGTGAAACAGGGCGTTGGTTTTCCTGTGTTTGGATCGCGGTTTGCGATCACCACATGACGCGATGCACCGAGCGGGTTGCACGGGCACCGAGAGGTTCATACAGTCTACGCAATGCAACAGACGAAAATAAAAATGGGTAAACGAGCAGAGAGATACGGGTACCTGAACAGGGCTCCGTGAACGCTGAATTCCACGTGTCCGAGAGGCAACTCCGTGTCCTGCGTATCGGGTTGCTGTATCCAGACTAGGGTTCAAGATCCCGTCGACGAACCGTCGGAGAGGGGCTGTGCTCGGGGTCGTCGACGGCCTGGCTGCGGGTCGGACGGGAGAACACGGTGGCCGGAGATCGGCTGTTGTGTCCTGCGGTTTGATGGGGCCGTGCCGGTCTGTCAGGCGGTCGGAGGACAGTCCGGAGCGGCTGCAGAGGACGGCTGAGCGGGTCCCGTGGTCGGCCGGTCGGGTGTTGCCGGAGGAGCCAGGCAGTGGGAGGAGAGCTGTTACCGCTGCTCATTCCAGTAGGGGAGGGAGGAGAGAACAGGGAGAGGCGGAGGAGAAAAGCTGTGGTCGGGGACACTGGGCGGCTCGGCGGAGTCAGGGGAGGAAGGAGGCGGAGATGGCTGCGGTATGAGGGGACGACGTCGGTGGCTCGAGGCGGAGGAAGGAGGTCGGGCTCCGGCGGGGAAGAGGGAGCGAGGGCGGAGGTGGCTCGAGGGGAGTCGCTTGTCGGGGAGCCGACTGCGTCGGGGTGTCCGCAGGGCGACGGCGACGGCGTAGTCAGGGGAGGAAGGGCGGAGGTGCTGGTGATGAGGATGGTGGTGGTGGCGAGTGGCGGCGGAGGTCGAGGCCGGCAGGGGGTTGGCTCGCCGCGGGGGAGGGGGAGGTCGGCTGCTCCGGCGGGGGTGGGGGGGTAGCCGATGGCTAGGTTAGGGTTAGGGTTTTTAGGAATTTAGGGATTTTGGGATTTTTCTTCTTCTTTGTTTTCTTCTTCTTTTTATTTGTGGAGAAAAACTAGGATAACATGTATTTATACATGCAGAAATTGGACTATGGTTTAACCTAGGATTTGGGCTAGGTCAACGCTCCTTGGACTTGGCTTCGGCTCTCATGGGGATGTCGGGCGTTGGCACGGGTTTAATTTGGTTTAATTATACATCGGTTTTCAGGGCTTTAAAAATGATTCCGGGGTCCAATAAATTTCCGGAAAATTATTCTATGTCCGGTTTTCTATTTTACACCATAAAATATTATTTCTATAATATTTTAATATTAATTAATAGCAATTAAAAATCATTTAATTACCAAGAGCCTAGGTTTTAATTACAGAAAATCTCGGAAAATTTCAGAAAATTGTGAAAAGTCCAAATTAATAATTCCTGAAAATCAGGGGGCTTACAATCTACCCAACTTATAAAAATTTTGTCCTCAAAATTAAAATATGGTAGGGTTCTCTCTATCCAATCTCACTTGATTACAGTCTAAAGGATTTCTCTCAAGTGAACATTGCGGTCTCTACCCAACTTAGAATTTACCCATCTATCATCCAAGGTTATACATCTAATAAAGTTATGCCCCAACTTATTTAGTCATGTTATTGAATCCTCAAGTCTCTAACACCAAACATATCACCTATGATATTCCCTTAATCCTATATAAAAGGGTCATTAACAATGCGACCGGCCTGTAGGGTATATCTAGTACTGTTTATATATCAAACTTATACCAAGCACGAGGTTTCGTCTTTCCAAAATAAGGGAAGACGAAGATCAATAATAAAGAGTTCCAGGGTGAGTTAATAGAATAGAAGTATCAGGATCAAGGCGTTTAACGAATTCAAATAGGATTTGTCAAGACAATTGTGGATTGAAATCCTATTCTGGTAATCCTTGATTCGCATGCTCGTATTAGTACAGTTATGTAACTGATACGATATGCTCAGACATATCTAGAGGGCAAGTATACTAGTCAACTATATATCTCAATCCACGTGAAGTAGTCGTGCAAAGAGTGAACCAAAATGCACTAAGGTTGATCAGACCGTAATACACTGATTCTGAATAGACAATTGTATTAGTGTGTCAACCCAATAATACATATGTCATGAACAAGCTCTATAAAAGGATAAGCTTGCAAAACCAGGCTATATTAGCAACATAAGTCAAGGTAGTACAACAAATATAAGTACGCTAGATGATGATGAAAGGAGGGACAACTTAATTCAAGTTCACAAAATAACCCAAAATAAGCAAAATGACAAAAGACTCTCTAATCTCTACAGTTATCAATTATAAAAACATACTAGGTTATTTGCAAGTTCAAAATTACATAGGCTAAGGCTGAGGTCACGGACCAATAGGCACGAGATAAAACAAATCTATAAACAGATAACTACGAAAAATTACGCGCATTAGCTACTCCATGGGTCTGTGCGTCTTTCAAAGTCATCGATGGAGCTTGTTCACGTTCCTGCAGTTGATTCCTCTGCTGCTGTTGAGCCTGCTGGAAGAGTGTTGTTTGTGGCGCCAAGGGTGGCCTCGGCTGATTCCCTCCTGGGGCTGGTGGTCTGACTCCTTCAACTCTCGTTTGCGGTACTTTTAATGCTGGAAAGGCTGGCCTTGGTGCTGGTAACGCTTGTTGGTTATTCATTGGTGCTCTGTCTCGACGTTCGGGGCATTTCTTCTTTAAATGCTGACTGGATCCGCAAGCTAAGCATAATTTCCTTTTGCGTCTACACTTGTTCTCTATATGGCCTCGCCTGCGACAATATGGACAGACAAATATTGCTTGAGGAGGTGCTTCTGGTGGCTGGTGCAGGTGAGACTTTCTTGCAATTTCTTCCTGTGGTGCTCCGGCTGGTGCTGATGTGGCTGGTTGATGAATCATCACTGCTTTCTCTCAACGTTCAGGGCAATCCCTTACCGAATGCTTTTTGGATCCGCAAGATAAACATAGTCCCACTCTGCGTCGGCATTCTTTAGCGAAATGACCTGTCTTGCCACAGTAGTGACAAGTTGGGAGAACTAGGGCTCTTGGTGCTACTCTCGGTGGTGGATTTATCTGTGGTCGCTTTGCAGCTCTTTTCTGTTGTGCTTGGTCTGGTGCTGATGCATATGGCCGCTTCTGGCTGGACTCTATCCTTGTGTTGCTCTCTATGGGTCGTGTTGTAGTAAAAACGTCCGTTGCAACAGAGCTGATTAACTTTCGTAACTCCGAGCTAAATCTGTCGATGAACTTCTCCGCTTGGTTTTGCTGAGCTTTTTCTTGAACCTTCTGATGGGCTTGCATCATCGCGTAGAACATTCGAAACAATTTTTATTCGTCCATAGCCTGCCCTTGTGGAACGGTAGGCATCGGTGGAGCAGACTGTGTCGATGGTGGAACATCATCTTCCTGGATTCTCGAGGCATGCTGACTTACTTGACTACGTTGTTGAGCTGCTTGACCTTCATCAACTGGTGTTACTTCATCTTCGTTGGCTACCGCAGCATCTCGTGGTGATCTTACAGGAGTCTCGTTGCTTGATCGGGATTCCATAACTCTGCATCCAAAATAAACAATAAGAGGCGTACAGAAATCAAGGCAGGATACGAGTCAAGAAATTGATTTGAATCCGATATAGATGTCAAGAACGATTCAAGCAAGTGGATGAGATCCTTAAAACTTATCCTATTCTTATTACAGGCTTGCTCGGTCCCTAAGTTGAAACTGAACAATTTAGTCGTTGACCTGTATGGGCCACCACAAAAACCATGTCACGCCCCAGTCCCAAAATACCGAGGGACCGGATGCGTGATAATGGCCAGCAGCACACACCGATGGACAAACCCAATTTAATGGATCCATCAGGGCATGCTTAAGCTGTAATGTAACAATAAGTAGGTCCAATGATATAAGTCACAGTCTATGCTAATCTCATCCACAACAGATAATCACAGATCAAATGCCAAAATAAATGCAAATAGAAATAAAATAGCATATCTCAATAAAGGTGTCTCGGAGAACAATCTGAGAATAAGTCTGATACATCAATGAAATAGACTGGAAAGAAAATAACTAGAAACAGAAATAAATGAATATCTCACGCCAATACTCAGGAGAAGTCCTCTGGTATGACCTCGTCCTCAGATGTTGGTACAGCTCCTGTATCTGCTCCTGTTCCTACTTCTGCTCCTGATAATGCTCATGTACTGTATAACTCTAGGTGGATCTCCTCTGCTAGTCCTGGGGACAAAGTCCGGATCCAGGTCCTCAGGGGACAGCAAGGTACAGAAAATACAAGCCAAAATAAATGCAGTGCAGCAGAGAATAAAATAAATAGGGTAAGCTATATAACCATCTATGTGAAAATGCAAGTGAGAGCATCACTAGTACTCAGGCTGAGCCACTACAAGCTCTGTGCCGGGGAGCCGGTAGCGGTAATAACACGTAATGGGCCAAGCTCTGCTCGAGAGTCTTGTGCCTCACAATAATAGGGGTTTATATATATATATGATCAGCCTGTAGTCTGTGTGTCTCTTTTCACCCCATGTAATCACACGTCTCATGTCCACGATGCACCATGTCCATGTCACGCACAATCATATCTAATGCAACAAGCCATATAATATCTAGGAATATAATGTCAATGTCAAATCCTACATCCTATACAGAATCACCATGAATATCTCAGAAAGATCCTGTCTCATGTATAGTGTCAAGTGTCCTGGGTATAATGTACTTGATAAGACAAGTACGAGAATACAAAGGGGTCACGAATGTCCATCTCTAGATGACATACACAACATCGCGTACGGTGTTGGCACCCGACTAATAATCGGACGCTAAGTAAGTCACACGGTCCTAGGTCAAGCATGCACAGCAATATAAATAAAGCAAGGAAATATGCAACAAGAACTGTAAGTTGGCAAGGTATACTTGCCCATGATATATAAACAAGTCAAGGAAATAAGTAGCAAAGCTGCAGAGTTTGGCAAGGTACACTTGCCTGGGGTTCCGCTCCAACTGTAGCTCTGGTCTCAGTGTGATCTGCAGGTACTACTCCGGTTGCTGAAATAAATATCACCATTAGATTCAAAAAATATTAAATAGCTAGAAACGCCTATCCTTGAGTCCAATTTGGACACAAGGGCAAAAATGATATTTCTAAGTCAAAGCGGGGTCCATATGTGGGCCGCTTTGCACCGAAAAATGTGTCAGGATCAAAGGTCTCCAAATTCCTCCAACTTAGTGTCAACAAGTCAGGAACGATGATACGAACCCAATAGGACTTCCAGAATTGGCCGATCACAAAATCGCCCGTCAAGTGGAGCCTGTGGGGCCCACGACACGTAATTTTGTCAACGTTCTCAGAATCGGACCAAACTTGGCTCACAGGACCAGCGTATTGCTACGAGTCCGATGGCGCAAGTTTCGTCTCGATCCGACGTGTGTACACAAAGTTACAACGTGTTCCAGAATAGGCAGATACAGGGCGGTGTCGGCGGATACGCGTTGATTTCGGGGTGCACGCACATCCGAATCGACTTCTACGAAATCTCACACGACCGTATCAACGTCGCGCACGTATTGGTGAAGACCGCGCGTGACCAAGTCATCCCGTTTGGCGGGGCGCACTCAGTTCCGGAGTGAAACAGGGCGTTGGTTTTCCTGTTTTTGGATCGCGGTTTGCGATCACCACATGACGCGATGCACCGAGCGGGTTGCACGGGCACCGAGAGGGTCATACAGTCTACGCAATGCAACAGACGAAAATGGGTAAACGAGCAGAGAGATACGGGTACCTGAACAGGGCTCCGTGAACGCTGAATTCTACGTGTCCGAGAGGCAACTCCGTGTCCTGCGTATCGGGTTGTTGTGTCCAGACTAGGTTCAAGATCCCGTCGACGAACCGTCGGAGAGGGGCTGTGCTCGGGGTCGTCGACGGCCTGGCTGTGGGTCGGACTGGAGAACGCGGTGGCCGGAGATCGGCTGCTGTGTCCTGCGGTTTGACGGGGCCGTGCCGGTCTGTCAGGCGGTCGGAGGACAGTCCGGAGCGGCTGCAGAGGACGGCTGAGCGGGTCCCGTGGTCGGCCGGTCGGGTCCTGCCGGAGGAGCCAGACAGTGGGAGGAGAGATGCTGCCACTGCTCATTCCGGTAGGGGAGGGAGGAGAGAACAGGGAGAGGCGGAGAGAAAAGCTGTGGTCAGCGGCGCTGGGCGGCTCGGCGGAGTCAGGGGAGGAAGGAGGCGGAGATGGCTGCGGGATGAGGGGACGACGCCGGTGGCTCGAGGCGGAGGAAGGAGGTCGGGCTCCGGCGGGGAAGAGGGAGCGAGGGCGGAGGTGGCTAGAGGGGAGTCGCTTGTCGGGGAGCCGACGGCGTCGGGGTGTCCGCAGGGCGGCGGCGATGGCGGAGTCAGGGGAGGAAGGGCGGAGGTGCTGGTGATGAGGATGGTGGTGGTGGCGAGTGGCGGCGGAGGTCGAGGACGGCAGGGGGTCGGCTCGTCGCGGGGGAGGGGGAGGTCGGCTGCTCCGGCGGGGGGGGGGTAGCCGACGGCTAGGTTAGGGATTTTGGGAATTTTGGGATTTTGGGATTTTTTTTGTTATTTGTTTTCTTCTTCTTTTTATTTGTGGAGAAAAACTAGGATAACATGTATTTATACATGCAGAAATTGGACTAGGGTTTGACCTAGGATTTGGGCTGGGTCAACGCTCCTTGGGCTTGGCTTCGGCTCTCATGGGGATGTCGGGCGTTGGCACGGGTTTAATTTGGTTTAATTCTACATCGGTTTTCAGGGCTTTAAAAATGATTCCGGGGTCCAATAAATTTCCGAAAAATTATCCTATGTCCGATTTTCCATTTTATACCATAAAATATTATTTCCATAATATTTTAATATTAATTAATAGCAATTAAAAATCATTTAATTACCAAGAGCCTAGGTTTTAATTACAGAAAATCTCAGAAAATTCCAAAAAATTATGAAAAGTCCAAATTAATAATTCCTGAAAATCAGGGGGCTTACAGGCCAGGGTGGTCCGGTCAGGGAGGGGGCCAGGTGAATGGTGGTGATAACGTATGGTGGTTATAAGGTGACTGCTGCCGGCTAGTCGAAGGAGGAGGAGAAGGATGTCAAGGTGGTTTTTGTGGAGGAGGGTCGGTGCTCAGGCGACTGGGAGGGCTCCGGTTCAGGCAAAGACTGGGTCGGGGTGGCAGCGGGTTGTCAATGGTGGTGGTGGTGGTGTTGGTTAGTGCAACGGAGGAGGTGGCTAGGAAGGGGCCGGAAGGGTGAAGGTGGTATGCAGAGGCGGGGGAAAGTCGGGCTCCGGTGGGTCGAGCTCGGCTGAGCATATACAGGGAGGAGGAAGGAGACGAGGAGGAGTAGATGGTGATGGGGAATGTCGTGGGGACAACGGTGGTGACGACCGGCATTGGTGATGACTCGACGGGGGGATGGCCAGGGTGGTTCGGCTCCGGTCGAGGCCCGCACAGCGGCTCGGGGACGCCGGGGATGAGGCCGGGAAGAAGAAGTCGACGAGGAAGAGGGGCTCGGATATGGCGAGGTGCAGTGCAGCAGGCACGGCGGAGGGAAGGAGGTTCGGTGTTGACGACTCCGGCGAGAACTCCGGCGTAGGTTGGTCGGGCTGAAGAAAGGGGAAAGGTGAACAGTTGAATAGGGTGTCGGCTGGGTGTATTTCTAGGTTTAGGGTGATTAAAATTAAAGAAAAGGGAATGAAGAGATGTTTATATACATGTGGACTTGGGGTGGGTGTTTGACCTAAAAGCTTGGTTTGACTTGGTCAACATCTCTAGGAATTGGGCCTTGGGCTCGCATGGGAATGTTGGGGGGCTATAATTTGCATTGTTTAAATGCAAGGATAGGTTTTAATATACAAGGCGGTGTTGCGCGCTGTACATCCAAAAAATTATGGGAAAATTTCCTATGAAGGGGAAAGTAGATTTCTTCATATATTGTCCAATGGTGGGGACACCTAAATACATTTTTGCATAAAAGCCCCCCAACAATTGAAAGAATTGCACAGGGACGAAAATTAGATTTAATTAATTAAATCGTATGCGCACGAGGTTCTAGAATTAATTAGGAGTACATAGGATTAAATTAGGCGGGACACAATGGTCAAGGGCGTAGAGGGGACAGTGTAGAATATTAATAAAATTCGGGTTGCACAAAACGGTCAAGATTTTGTTCCTAATTTCGATAGGAACGCACATGGGTACAAAGTTGGAAATTATTTCGAATTAAGAAATAACGCCCGCGACGTTTATTGTACGGCTAAAATATAGCACCAAAGAGCAATATTATAAGTTGTACAAGGGTCAGAATAGTATGTGGGCATGTCTAGGATGAGGTTGTGAAGTTTGTTGGAAGGCAATGGCTAGTGAGGTGCCCCAATTATAGAAGCAACGGTAATGTGCGCTACGCGATATAAATTATTTCATAATTAGATAATATCGTGTTCTAATTCTAATTGGGTTCAAACTAACCCTAATTTTACTATCTAAGCCAAGTAGCCCTAATTTTGGGTGAGGGGGTTTATAATCTACCCAACTTAAAACAATTTCGTCCTCAAAATTAAACTAGGGTAGGGTTTCTCTATCTAACCTCACTTGATTACGGTCTAAAGAATTCTTCTTAAATTAATATTGCAGTTTCTACCCAACTTAGAATTCACCCATCTATCCTCTAAGGCTGTACATCTAAGAAAACTATGCCCCAAATTATTTAATCATGTTATTTAATCCTCAAAGTTTTTAACACCAAACATATCATCTATGATATGTCCTTAATCATTTATAACAGAGAGTCACCAAGTCATATGATTAGCCTATGGGGTATACCTAGCACTATCAGTGTATCACTTATTTCCAAGCACGAGGTTTCGTCTTTCCGAAACAAGGGAAGACAAAAAATAATGGTAAAGAGTTCAAGGAGAGGTAATAGAATAGAGGTATAGGAATCAAAGCGTTTAAAGGACTCAAATAGGAATTGTCAAGGCAGTTATGGATTAAAACATTATTTGGTAATTCTTTGTTCGCATGCTCGTATTAGTACAGTTATGTAACCGATACGATATGCTCATACACGTCTAAGGGTACGTATATCCGTCTACTGGTCGACTATATATCTTAATCCACGTAAGGTAGTTATGCGAAGGGCGAATCAAGCGCACTATGGTTGATCAGACCATAGTACACTGATTCTGAAATATATTAGTGTGTATACCCAATAATACATATGTCATGAACAAGCTCGATAAAGAATAAGCTTGCAAAAACTAGGCTATAATAGCAGCATAATTCGAGGTAGCACAAAAAATATAACGCTGGATTATGATGAGAGAAGTTACAAAATAATTCAAGTTCGCAAAAGCAAAAACAACATAAGCAATAATAATAAAAGACTCTACAATCTCTACAGTTATCATACAACCTCCTTGTCTAAGTCGCTAGTCGGCCAAATAGGGCATGGACCTCTAAATTCTACCGTCTGAATAAACGTTGTCGTTTAATGCTAGCATACAATTAATGTCATTCAGTTACACTACCTCGATGGGTCAAGTGGACTATGTGATACTAGGTTGTGAGACATACTATCCAACTTAAAAGAATTAAACTAATACTGTGACAGTTTTAAGAGAATCCTACAAAAATAACCTTGCACATGTAAATAGAACAGGAACTCTTATTAGGGTATATGAGGAAAGACCTTGGTACTTATTAGAGTCTCATATTGCATTATATAGGTAAGGGTCACCTTAAGTCTTAATCATAGTGCTCATAGAACATGTGTCGATAGCGAGAATAGAAGAGTTACTAGCCGTTAGGGGAAAGTGATCTAACCTGTATCGAGGTGAGGGTACAAATTACGTGGTCTACAACTAGGGGTAATCATCACAATCTAATTGAACAACTCAACTATCAGGTTCTAACTACAAGGTACACAATTCAAAATTCAAGATTATAACTATGACTATAGCAAACTATATATCCTATTGTAGAGTATAATCACTTGGTTTATGATCAGAGGTGGCAGGTGGCACGAGTCAAAAGATGAAGGAGAGAAAACATGATTAGTCGTCACACGAGCGCTAGGGTTTCAGAGGAACAAATACATGAATTTAAATGGAGAACTCTAGTTAGCATCATGGCTTTCCAAGGGAAAGGGGTATGCTAGTCTCTGTGTTTGAGGTATGATTAGAAAAATATTCTATGCATTGCTCTTGGCTTTCTAAGGTACTGTCTGCTTATCTCAAGACAAGAATCTAAATTTATGGTTCTCCAATACTCATCTAACGGCGTGTGTTAGGTTCAGTCCTAATATTCACTTTGGTTTTCTATTGGTTTCTCAATGCTAGAGGCAAACATAATGGTAAACTTCTAACTAACTCTAGTAGTGTTTATACTACTCTCAAGTTCTCATAATACATCAGGGGGTAATGGTAAACCAATTCTAGAGATAAGGAATTCTAGGGTTCACTAGACATCCTAAACTTAGTGGTGTGTCAGCACTCTAGTTGTACTCTTAATATGAAGGTTACCCTACTTATCATCTAACAACAGAAACTTCTATATTCTAGGAGAGACTATACTAAAGGAACTATTATGGGAGTACAGGAATCAAGCAGGATGCAATTATTCAAATAGAACAGATTAGAAGAAAGATGAGTCATAGTCAATTGTGGATGAGATCCTATACTCTAGTCCTAGGTGCAGGCTTGTTCGGTACAGTAACGTAACCGAGACAATATGCTCTCTACCTGCATGGGCCACCACAAAAACATGTCACGCCCCAGTCCCAAAAATACGTAGGACTAGGACACGTAAGCATGCCAGCCGCATGGATATGGCAACTCCAATATATGGAAACCAAATCCACACGTACGTTGTAATATGAATATCAAATCCACAAGTGGTATAAAACATACATCACAAGTCACAGGATATAATCTAAATCTCATCCACGAAAATCAAATATAATTAAATAACCAACATCTATAAAACTAGCTCTCGATAAGAAGTATCTAAGGACGATAGTTGAGTGGAAACAAATCCACTACCAACTCGAATATAAGAGTAAATACAATATGAGTACAACACAATAAATACTATATAAGAATACCAGCTGTCCATCACGGGCTCGAAGAGAAGACATCCTCGAAACATAAGTAACCGTCCGAATCTGCGCTCCTGCGAATACTCAAAAACAGATACACCTGGCAGGGGACCAGGTCCTCAGAGGGACATAACAAGATACTTAAACACATGCCAATAAAGTACTGAAATAAATATCTAGAGGGGTCGCCTAACCGTCTAAGTGAATGCAGTTAAGAATAACTTTTCCCACAAGTGAGCTATCTGGCTGAAAACTGGGATTGGCATAACTCTTTCGGAGAGCCAGGGGCCTCAAAGGCACGTCGTCTTTTGAACGGCGGAGGCCCACCAAGTAGTATATGGGTCATCACCGCCCGTATCTCCAGCGGAGCTTCCGGGTTACAGAAGGAAAAGTGTAAAGGAGCTCAAATGCGGTACTCGTTGTTCTCCCCACCCCATGCTCTAAGCATGTCACATCCATGACACGAGTTGGTTCATAGCCTATTCTTAGTACCCTAGCCCAATCCTGCAACCAAACAAGAACAAGGATGGGACCACCGTACTACAATAGGCTATGTCCCTAGACCTCTAATAACTGCTAAGTCTACTAGCATGCAAAGTTTCTAACAGCAGTTATTCCTAACGCACGGCCCACACGTACAGGAGGCCAAACCTGCACGCAAGTCCGTGATCTACATGAGGCTCACAACTCGTGTAACAACTGTGTCACGGCCAATGAACCTAATGGTGCTACATGATAATGGGGTAGTCTTATAAACAAGGTCAATACAAATACATAAATAAAAATATACCGCGACGACACCGTCGCACACATTTTATATAACAGTTAAAATATATGAACTAAAGACAGAAATAAAGATGCATGCAACATATGGAAAATAAATAACAGTACAATGGCAAGGTATACTTGCCTGGCAAGGAAGCTGCAATGTACCAATAACCTGCTCCAGAAGTCACGCAGAACAAATCCAATATCCTATGTACATATGATATAATACAATAAAATCATTAGTTATTACACTAGCACGCACAACAATATTTACACTGGACTCAGGGGGTATACTAGGGGTAACACTAGTCATCTAACACGGTCAATTACGCGTTGAATTACGTGGGGTCTCATCTTCAAGTGCTGTACACAATCAGACAGTCGACTGACAAGTGTCTAAGCCTAGTACGTTAAGGTACGCAAGGCAGGCAATTCATAAGTTCTTAGGGTCAACATAGTCAAGGTGAGTACGGGACAGTCCACGGTGTCCTAGGGTCGTACAGTCTGAATATATATAGTCCTAATTATTATTTGGCATTTACTTACATATATTTTCATATTTATATAATAATATAACCAGCAATTTATTTATATAACTATTGGAATACATATATATATATATATATATATATATATATATATATATATATATATATATATATATTAAATATGTACATAAATATATACCAATTAATACTAAGCTAATGATTAACTTAATATACATATACTAGATTGAATCATGTCTGCGTACGCGTACGTGTATGAACGCGCGTTGGGTTCTCCGACTCAGGGTCTGATATAAACTAACCGTGGTGACTAACTACAAATGTCCTACTGGAACACACACAAACACACATAACAAGAAGAAGGTGGGACAGGTTCGTACCTCGGGGTACTTGTATGGGATCGGCTGGACGACGACGAAGAGAGGTTGACGACGATGAAGACGAGGGTGACAACTAAAATGACGATAATGGTGATGACGATGATGAGATGAGGATGAAGTACTGCTGATGATGATGAGAACGATGGTGTTGACGAGGACGATGACGAGGATGGAGATGTGGACGATGGGGTGATGATGATGCCAATGATTTTGATGATCGGATGATGATGATGTGGACTGGTGATGATGATTGTGGGCTGGAGATGGTGATGATGATGACTGGCTACGACGATGGTGGCGAGGACGACAATGACGATGACGAGATAATGATGGGTGGATGATAACGATGATGGGGTGATGATGATGATCGTCATGGTGAAGATGATGATTGGTGACAATGATGAGATGATGACGACGATGTTGGCTACATTGAAGGTGGTGATTAAGAGATGTTTAGGGTTAATGTGTTGAATGCATGGGGATGATGATGATTTCATACGATGAGGATGATAATGATGAATGTGGGGTAATGGCTATGGTGAGGGTGTAGATGCCCGGCCAGGGGAGGAGGTCCGGCCAGGGTGGTCCGGTCAGGGAGGGGGGCAGGTGAATGGTGGTGATAACGTATGGCGGTTATAAGGTGACTGCTGCCGGCTAGTCGAAGGAGGAGGAGAAGGATGTCAGTGTGGTTTTTGTGGAGGAGGGTCGGTGCTCAGGCGACTGGGAGGGCTCCTGTTCAGGCGAAGACTGGGTCGGGGTGGCAGCGGGTTGTCAATGGTGGTGGTGTTGGTTAGTGCAACGGAGGAGGTGGCTAGAAAGGGGCCGGAAGGGTGAAGGTGGTGTGCAGAGGCGGGGGGAAGTCGGGCTCCGGTGGGTCGAGCTCGGCTGAGCATATACAGGGAGGAGGAAGAAGACGAGGAGGAGTATATGGTGATGGGGAATATCGTGGGGACGACGGTGGTGACGGCCGACATTGGTGATGACTCGGCGGGGGGATGGCCAGGGTGGTTCGGCTCCGGTCGAGGCCAGCACAGCGGCTCGGGGACGCCGGGAATGAGGCCGGGAAGAGGAAGTCGACGAGGAAGAGGGGCTCCGATGTGGTGAGGTGCAGTGCAGTAGGCACGGCAGAGGGAAGGAGGTCCGGTGCTGACGACTCCGGCGAGAACTCCAGCGTAGGTTGGTCGGGCTGAAGAAAGGGGAAAGGTGAACAGTTGAATAGGGTGTCGGCTGGGTGTATTTCTAGGTTTAGGGTGATTAAAATTAAAGAAAAGGGAATGAAGAGATGTTTATATACATGTGGACTTGGGGTGGGTGTTTGACCTAAAAGCTTGGTTTAACTTGGTCAACATCTCTAGGAATTGGGCCTTGGGCTCGCATGGGAATGTTGGGGGGGCTATAATTTGCATTGTTTAAATGCAAGGATAGGTTTTAATATACAAGGCGGTGTTGCGCGTTGTACATCCAGAAAATTATGGGAAAATTTCCTATGAAGGGGAAAGTAGATTTTTTTATATATTGTCCAATGGTGGGGACACCTAAATGCGTTTTTGCATAAAAGTCCTCCAACAATTGAAAGAATTGCACAGGGACGAAAATTAGATTTAATTAATTAAATCGTACGCGCACGAGGTTCTAGAATTAATTAGGAGTACATGGAATTAAATCAGGCGGGACACAATGGTCAGGGGCGTAGAGGGGACAGTGTAGAATATTAATAAAATCCGGGTTGCACAAAACGGTCAAGGTTTTGTTCCTAATTTCGATAGGAACGCACAGGGGTACAAAGTTGGAAATTATTTTGAATTAAGAAATAACGCCCGCGACGTTTATTGTGCGGCTAAAATATAGCACCAGAGAGCAATATTATAAGTTGCACAAGGGTCAAAATAGTAGGTGGGCATGTCTAGGATGAGGTTGTGAAGTTTGTTGGAAGGCAATGGCTAGTGAGGTGCCCCAATTATAGAAACAACGGTAATGTGCGCTACGCGATATAAATTATTTCATAATTAGATAATGTCGTGTTCTAATTCTAATTGGGTTCAAACTAGCCCTAATTTTACTATCTAAGCAAAGTAGCCCTAATTTTGTGTGAGGAGTTTACAATATATTATTTTAATGCAAGTAGGATAAGATGTTTAATTTTAATAACAAACAATATAATTTTTAACAGGTACAGAGGGGTGATGACGCCAACATGGTGACAGTCTTCCTGGCCACCTATCGAAAGGACAGAAAACTCATCGATGAGAAGGCCACGCAGACCTATGTACGTTTTACTACCCTGTGTTAGTTTTAATGTAACTTAGAAAATATGCAAATATATATCTATATAGTTAGTAATAAGTAACTTAGACGTTAGCAACCACTTTTCTATGACGAGTATCTTAAACTACGTGAGCGGACGACTGCTAGTGCACTTGCAGAGGGAGGGGCTGGTACTTCCTTGCACCCTCTATAGATCCGTCGGTGGACGACTGGATGATCGTCGTTGGTGGTCTTCAGAGGGGTACGTACTACGGTACGGGATCCTTCGGCGCCTATGTTGCGACACAGTCATCCAGGGCCTCCTCTGTCAATGTGCATTCCTTGCAGCCTTCGCAGGCGTCGGCACGAGCCCAGGAGAGCGTTGACCGTTAGATTGCTGACCTGCGTGACGAGTTGCTACGGAGGATTACGGAGTGGCCACAGTCCGCGCCGCAGACGGACGATGCGATGATTACCGCACGTTTTAATTCTCTCGAGCATAGCCTTATGGAGCTCAGGACTCTGAGCCATACGACAGAGCACAGCCTTTTGGAGCTTAGGACAGTGGGCCAGACGACAGAGCGCATCTTGGCAACTCTGGCTGCGTCTACGGAGTGCAGACAGACGGAGCTGGAGGGGTCGCATACGGCCATGAGTGACTCACTTACAAGGATCCATGCGGCGCATGATTTATTGAGTCGTTCGGTGGCGGAGAACACTTCGAGGGTGGTATCTGCCATGGATTCATACAATGCTCGACTGCTAGCATTGGAGCAGATACCTCCTCCTGGTCCACCGGCATTGATACCGCCTCCATTATTGCCTCCTCCATCGGCATCAGTGACGCTTTCACAGAAGCAGTATGAGTTCCTTCTATCCCAGATGTGCGACGGTGCTCCTCCTGATCAGTAGTAGTCCTTGTTTGGACAGGTTTTAGTGTGATTGGCCCATTCTTGGGTCTTTGATGTATTTATTTCATACTTTTCATTACATTCTGAGACGGATGTGACACTTATTTTAAATTTATTTATCTACTTCTTGGGACATATTTAGTGTAATATAACTTTGTAGATTTTTTTCTATGTGAGTTTAGTTTATTATTCATATTAACTGTACACCAAAACTTTTCGGTGTTGAGTGTTCCACCGAAGGGGTCGGCGAACCCAGAAAATTCAACAGAGGGTTTCTTTGGGTCTATTTATATAAACTGTGATTTTATAACTACAGGTAGAGTTTTGTTGGAAAATATTTTACAAACTACAGCATATTTTTTTTGAATTTAGAGACGTTTTGCGACGCTCACCGACGTACTGTTACGTCGCTAAAAAGTATCGGGACGTCGCTACCTGGTATCATGGACGTCGCTACACGTCGCTAACATGCTGACATGGCAAGTTTTGCCATGTCAACATTGTTGGAGCAAAACGTCACTCATAATGTCGTTAATATACCGACGTGTTGCGAGCAAATCTTACGTCACCAATTTATCGACGACACGTCGCTAATCGTCGTATATTCTGCAACGTCTTTTCGTCGTAAATATACGTCGCTACAACGACTAGCGACGTTTTTGTTGTCAGCGACCATGTAATACGCGACGACGTAAAAACGTAGCTAATTACGTCGTCAAATTATTTTAACGACGTCAGTTTACATATTAACGACGTTTTTGGACGTCGCTAATATGTGTTATTCTGGTAGTAATTCATTTTGGTGTTCAAATTGGCGTATCCAAAATGCTTGTCCAAGGATCTTCCGAATATAGATGTTTAAACAAATAAGATGAGATGTAACTACAATCTAAACAAGCACTAAATCTCCTCCCTTCTATTTAAAACTTAAGTTGTGGGTACTCTCACTCCCGCTCTCACGTACACCTTTTAATCAAGTATATTTACGAAATTATATGTTTAATTTTTATCTCTTCAATTGAATAGAACGATTGTAACCATTCATAATTATTTATTACCATATAGTCCTATTGGTAACCATTTAGAATTATTTATAACAAACTGTGACAATTATAACCAACTATATATACCAAATTGTGCCCATTATAAATAATCATCTAGATTTTTTTTTTATAACTATATGCAAAAACACTAAAATTATAACCTAAAAGAGGACAAATCTTCAAAAAAAATATTGCATTAAGTAATAATTGTATTTTAGAACAAGTCTTTCCTAGCAAATCTTAGGAAAGCGCACTTTATGGAACACCAAACCCTAAAAAGGAATGAAATTGTTTAGGGGGGAAATATAGAGGCATTACGAAAGCCTGGGAAAGCAAATTAATCCAGTGGTCTTGGAATCAAATCCCACTAACCCAAGGCCCGGGGTAATCCTAACCCTAACCCTAATTCTTCCCTTATTCTCGAGACACAAACACATGACACCCACACAACCTAGAAGAATTGAAGCAAGAACTTCCATTCTTCCAACCCTAAAAGAAACCAAACTAGAAGTCAAACATCAATGTTACTAAATAATATATTTTAGAAGTTCCGGTTGTACTATTTCACTCTACTTAGTCTGGCAAATAAAAAACACACTTGAATAGATTTACAAGATATGTGTTTTCATGTTTAAACAGTACACTCTAAATGACCAAATTAAACTTCAATGTTCCTCTCTTTTTTTTAAGAAGATAAATATTATAAATAAACGATGATTACAACTAAAATCCATCCCAGATTACAAAATAAATTATTTGGGATCTATGATATCTATGTCAACATCTATATTTCTTTGTACAACAAATATACTGAAAGAAAGATTCTCAAAAATACGTCGATTTCGTTCCCTAAACTTCTATGTTCTGCTCTGTGTATTAGATAGATCATGATCACTTATCGTCTCTCCTATCTATATGATATAGTACAGTCTAAAGCAGATAAAATCAAACATGATATTCATATTCTCAAGGCATTTCAACAGTAAATTAGGAACTTGTATGCTGTTCAAACATGCTTCCTTCCTCAGGATGCTCATTCCATCCCTAGATGAGTACCAATCCCTAAGTCGTCGTCATCCATGTCTTCATCATCCATGTCTTCTTCCATCAAAATGGGATCCGCTATAGAACATAAAAAACTCCATATAATATTTTATACATGACCGACCGATTGCCAACTTGACATCAACCATCTATGTTGGTGCCAAGGTAGCTATGAACATAAGAGGGACATATCATAAAATCCAAGTCAGGTGGCCAATTAGTAGGTAGATAAATCAACCTTTTGGATTACAGTTTAAACTCATGCAACCAAAGCATCCTCTAAATTTTCCTAGACTATAAAGAGTGCTGACGAAAAAATAAGATGATACAATGTGCTATAGAAAAGTACACTCAACTACTTTACACATTAAACGAACAAAAAGTGAAGGAATGACCATCCTCGCAAGTACCAATACATAAGAGCAAAAAGAGGAAAAGAAACCTAGTAGAATAAAAAAGTGAAGAGAGTCCAGAATTGTTTCAGGACAAGTCCTTCAAGCTTTACACTCCAGTAAGCTGGCAATAGGATAGTGGTGTTGCAACCATCATATTCATGCACAAGTACAAAATAATTCCCCTCTAAAATTGTAGCAAAATGGTTCTATCCACGTACTATTGACAATCAGTATATATAGTAATCTATATTTGTAACATTTGAGGTATTTACATGAAGCACTGTACAACCCTCAAAACATCTAATAAATATACAAGGTATGAATTATCCTAGTGCTATTCTATCATAATCTTCTCCTAGAGAAATACATGTCAAAACCTTCAGCAATAGTAAAAAAAAAAAAAAAAAAAAAAATCCATCATTCCCACAGGCTTTTTCAACTAATCTCTGCTCTAGGAGGTTTACTCACAAAACAAGAAAATATACCTTTAACTACTCACTATATCCCAAGCTTGACCTAGCAGTCTTCATTCACTTCAACTTGAGTTACAGTTTGACAGGTATTCAGCTTGATTTTGGAGCGGACCCATCACAACTTTGTTGCAAGAGTAACTTCAAAACTGCCAACTGTTTTCTGTTTCTAAAAATCAATGAGTTCTAGTAATGAGATTAGGTGTTCACTTTGAGAAGCATTGTTTTGACAAAGTGCATGTCATCAAAATCTTTTCCTATCAGGATGATGATGGGTGCATTGAAAGCATCTTCCATTCTTGTATAGCTGAGCACAATGAATAGTTTGGAATTATGCCTGTGTGCGGAAGCTTGAGCCTTGTAACAGGTGATATCCTATGTTTTCTAAGCCATGCTTTAATTGCTGTGTACTCGTAAGTATATCCATCAGCAGCAATGTGAGGATTATCCATTACTTCCTGCACAGTAAAATCATTTACTTTTTATGTCAACAAGTAGAGTTGATGAATCAGAACATATTTACTGCTTAAAAGTCATTTACCTGCAATATTGGACAAATGTAATGACTCGGTGCATAAACATTGCATTGCCGCAAGTTGAAACTAACATCTGCCATATTTAGAATTTCTTCAAGTTCTGGCAAAATCTCCGACTCCAAATCCGGTCTTTCTCGGCATCTTAGCCTAGAACATTTCAGAGCAAGCTTTCCTAATTTTTCTGCCTCTACGAGTGGCCAATCTATTACTGTTTTATCCAGCAGATCGGCAAAAAAACCACCTTTGATCGCATTTTCCACAGCCATCAGCAAACCCTGTGGATGCCTGGCAGTTAGCAACTGAAGAGCGATGATTCCCAAGGCATACAAATCTGACTTGGGCCTGAGAGTGCCAGTTCTTTGATATTCTGGATCCATGTAATATAGAGTACCAGCAAGAAGAGTTTCCTTGTATTCAGTGAGACCATCAGGCACAACATTTGATAAGAGTTTGGCCAATCCAACATCTCCGATCTTGCTAACGTAATTCCTATCCAGTAAAATGTTCCCTGGTTTCAGATCACGGTGAACAACAGGCTCAGGTTTGGTTCCGTGTAAAAAAGCAAGTCCACAGGCCACTTCAAAGATAATTCTGAACCGAATAAACCATGGGAGTGAAGGGGAACCCTCCCTGTGAAATAATTGATCCTCCAGGCTTCCATTTTCCATGTATTCATATACAAGGCACCCACTTTCACGACAAACCCCTAGCAACAGTAGCATGTGGGGGTGCCGTAATTGGGTTAGAACTTCAACCTGTAAAAAGTATAATATAAATGCACATGCTATTTTCCGTCCTTCCATGAATGCTTGAAAATTTATTTTCACTTACTTATTTCTTACTAGGAATAAAGGTAGACATGAGCTATATCCTACATTGCACGGACACACAGATGACACAACGTGATTTGGCAACGACGAGTACATCAACTTGAAAATTTTAAGACATATATTGAAATTCAAATGAGACCACAATCATATTACTAGAAAAAGTACATGAGCAAAGTTCAATGCCGAAGATGTACATGTACCTAGCTTCAGCAAGTTCAATACCGCTGCTCGACAGTTACTTGTGAAGGAGGTCAAGAGGGAGAAGAAGGCATGAGGAGACATTATGCATCATTAAAGACACCTCGTTAAATCTGTATCAGGGGGAAGAAGAAGGTATGAGGAGGAAGTCGCTGAACACAGCGTTAAAGATGTAAGCCTCATTAAAGAAATCCCACCTTGGGAAGCTGAGATGTTATGGATCATTTGTGACTAGGTTGCATCGTTTGACAATACTGATTTTAAATGAAACATTTAATGTAAGAAAATTTGATTCTTGAAGCTTCCAAGGCGTCCTCCCACATGCCAGTTCCCAGCATAATTGTGGTTTTGCATTGAGCTTGTTTTTCATATAACTGAGTTCTAGACCTCCAATTCATGTGCAATTTCAACCACAGTATTCTTCTCTTGACCTTTTCAAGTTTTACATCTAGTAATGAATTGGCATGGCAAGTTTCAAATGGTTTGCAGAGTTGATTAGTTGCGGTTTTGAACAAAAAGTTGAGCACACTGGAAATTGGACTTCTAAATTAGAAAGTGATCCCCCCCCCCCCCCCCCCCCCCCCTTCTCTCTCTCTCTCTCTCTCAAGGTCAGATATCTCATTTTAAGAGGCGGATATTTATTGCATTCTTGACTATTTTCTGCTACGATCCTCCATGAGATATGACAAGGGCATCAAATTTTAGGAGAGGAGTTTTCATGCGGGCCAAAAAGGAAAGTTTTATTGTTTTTTTAATAATTTGGATTATTGAGTGATTTTTTATTTGGGTAAATTGAGTCGAAATGTGTTTGAATTTTGATTGAAACAAGACTTGAAATTGGAGTTTTTTTGGACTAAGATTACTCTTTATTCAAAAAAAATTATATATCTTTAGTATTTTATTCAATGTTATAGAAAGTGCTAGGCGGCCGTATATGCGGCAAGGGGATGCCTAGTGACCGCCTAGGCGGATTTATGCGGAGCGGCGGCGGCGGCGGGGGGGGGGGGGGGGTGGGGGTGGATTACTATTAAAAAAACTTAGGATTTTCTAGTCCGTTAAAAGTAATACAAAATTATATACTTTTAGGTATATATAAAACAAGGATTACATTCTAAAGAACTATAGCAACACTCAAATGGACCAAAGACTACAATAACAAGTATTGAACAAATAGAATTATAATTTATAATTCACCAAAAATAATATAATATGAAAATAAAAGGTCAATATTTTTTTTGGTCAGGCCAAAAACTGACCAGGAAAATAAAACTGATTTAATTTATCATTAGTTTTTTTTTCAGATTTTAGGATAAAGAGGCCTTTTTGAATTTGAACTTTGGAGAATGCCTATAAAAGGGCATCAGCTTTCTAATAAAAGTTAAATGAACAAAATAGAGAGAGGTCTTCGGTTTGGATGTGAAGTCCTCTTTGTTGTGATTCCATTTCTTGATACAATTCTAAGTTATTATCTCAAAGTGATTGCAAACTACTGGTAATATGAGTTTGTCCATTTTATTCGAGTGGTATACTGAAGTTTATATGGATCAATCTTAAAGATCGAACCCAATAAAATATATATATGACCTCTATGTAGTTTAGGATTCCATCTTTGTATTTAAAATAAGTCAAGCAAGTGTATTTGATAGGATGGCGTAGACCAGACCTAACATACCTGAGAACTTACAAAAAAAGGCTCCCTCAATCAAAACAGATTAAAAATCCCCAAAGACTGACCTTTGCAAGTGTAAAATCTTAGGGGTTCGCACTTGGAACCACAAATGCCAAGGCCCCCGTCTCCCTTAGTCCTACAGCGTAAATGTTTCAAGGATGAGTTACTTTGTTTTGATTGAGTTCGGTCTCTTTATTCTATTTTTAGTTGAGTTTAGATCTAGCTAAATCTATTTTGGTCTAGTTGGGACTGGATTTAATTGAATCAGGTTCTAGTTAGCAACTTAGCATGCAATTTTACTTTATTTGGGACTTATTTGTTTTCCAAATTTAAGAAGTCTATAAATATGACATGTATCGAGACCTTTCAATTTAGTTAATGAATGAATGAATGAAGATATCTGATAGATGGCATGTAAAACCTTCCCTGGGTGAAGGCAGGAAACCCTAATCCTAACTTTGCTTTTCTAGGTCATAAACCCAAACCCAGTTAGTCAATAACTCCACCTTTTAATCCTTTACATCAATCACAACCAAAACCCTAAATTCCAAATATGTGTACAATCAATACCCAAACACAATCATCTTCATTATCTATAACATATAAATTCCTTATGGAGAATTGAGGTTGATCAATAGATAATCACCATCAGCATCATCGTCCAAGCCTTCCTATATATATATATATATATATATATATATATATATATATAAGATTTTGACAAAAAATTATGACCGGTTGTCAACCTGACGTCAAACCCTCTATGTCGGTGCCAAATTCCTAGCCAAGGGAACTATGAGCATGAGGGACATGCTATAAAACCTAGGTGGTCAGTTAGCAGGTAGGTAAACATAAATTTTGGATTGCAGTTTAAGGTCATGTAATCAAGGAGCAACCTCTAAGTCCCCTAGTATAAAGAGTCTAGACGAAGAGCTAGGATGATACAACTTACTATAGGAATCTGTATTCATCTCTATGACACATTACACTAAAGAGAGCAGGAATGACAATCCCATAAGGTTGATTAATAGATCTTGGATGCAAACGCTTCACGGCCATCTTATGAGTTTCGTTTTGGGCACATTTTGACTGTGCGGGTTTTTTCACCAATCCTTGATTATATGGGTTTTTCACCAATCCTCAGGTGAACCTCCTCTTAAACTCATTGCATACTTAGCAACTTTCCATTTTTGCTATTGTTAGATTTGTAATATTTCATTGATTCATCAGTTAGATTAACATGAATTTCTTTTGTGTGCATATTCTTTGTGATCAATAGCATCATTCCATCTAGGTTTCCCTTTAATCTTGATGCAGTAAAGAACAAAACTGCAGCTCTCTAGTCGAGACAATGGAGGAAATGACTGATAAGTTTACTGAAGATGTCCAAGGAATCAGAGCATAAGTGTTCGCTTCTCAAGACTCCAGATTTCTATATCGGATAACCATGTATGGGCAGACTATAACTACTACTGGAGGCATTAGCGAAGAAGCCAACTAAAAGAAGCTGTACTGATTTTGGGTTTTTAGATGTAGTCGTTAGTATATTCTACGAATTTAAATTTGTCAACTCGTAACGACTAGTAGATTAGAACTTGATATCTGCTTGTTTGCGTGGGACCCTATTGTTATTCATTATTTAACCTTGTTGTTTCCCTTTTTAGTAGCTATAATCCGTTTTACATATGCTCAAATTCTACGAAATGTAACTATGGCGTGTATGTTATTCAATTATTTGGTTGCTATGATATGCATGATGAATTTATGTTAAGTTGATTATTTATCATGAAGGTCATGAACTAAATAACTAGAATTATGGTTATGGTATTGATCTAATCAAGTGGATTATTTTGTTACATTAGTATATAAATTTTCAATTTTGCATATATTGAAATAATGTCTTAGAGAACATGACACTCACTAAAAGTGTAAGAATAAACAGCCCCAAGCAGAATATTATACGTAGAATGACTAAAAAATGATATAGTGAAGCATACCTCTCTTAAAAATTCCTCGTTCTTTTCAGGTGCATTTTGATGAAGAACCTTGACTGCAACTGGAGTGTGATCAAGGTTGCATTTATACACATTCCCATAACTTCCCTCACCTATCTTCTTGGAATCGGAGAAGTTATCTGTTGCAACCTCTATTTCATCCTTTGAGTACCTCCGGCATATTTTTCCATTTAAGAAAAGAGCATCTACTACTTCAAATTTTTTAGTGGACACCTCACTGGCAACTTTCTCTGCTTCATGTCTATCCAGGGCCTCTTTAGCAAGTAATCGTTTTGCTTCCTGAACTTGATTCATGACTTCTAAATGCTTGGCTCTCTCCTCTTCAGCAATCTTCTGTAGCACCTTCTCTCTCTCCAGTGCATCCTTCACTTTCTTTTCTTCTTCAGAGCATTCAGCAGTTATTACTTTAACCTGCAACATTATATGTTCTTAATCTTGATATAGAGGAAGAAGGGTGTCAACATATACGCCAGTGGTGCTACATAGCTTAATGGTAAAGGAGGTAAATTAAATAAGTCAATGAAGTCCAGAACTTCAGGTTTATTTACATTAGGGTTTTTATATCATATGTGCGGCCCTCAGGGCAAATGTATAAGAACAACAATTGTTGCTTAACTATCTCAGTGTATCAAAAATCGGTTAATGAACATTTAAGTACCTCTTATCATCTCTAGGGTTAAGACGCTCATTAATTCTTACCTTTTTAGCATCGTAACATGAAACTGCAATTAATGTTCTCTTCCCACCAAAAAGCATGCATCTTCGGGAAACAAATAATAATTACTTTTACTATCCAAAATACCCATAGGTCCATCAAAATTTATTTACTTTTCCTAAAACCTTAAGATATATTAAACATGTAAAACAAATGGAACGAGTTTAACTTTTCTTGGACACTAAAATATTAAAAAACCTAAAAAGGTAAGAATTACATTGTCAACATATAATGACAATTATACTAATAAAAAATGTATGCACACTAAAATATTTATTAACAATAAGTTTATTTTTTTTAACTTTTCTTGTTTAATATATAATATAATAAATAATCTTATTTACATTGTCAACATATAATGACAATTATATAGTATTTTAATAAAAAAAAGTTAAACCACTTTAATGGAACGAGTTTTAGTTCTCCACCATTTATCTGAAAACAAATTAACTTATTGGATTTATATCTTTTTTATAAAGGCTGCATCCAAAAGTATTTTATAATTATATATTCTTTTAAGTATCCATAAAAAGATTTCTATTTGGGATAAAGGCTTTGTTTTTGTTGTTCTTGTATCCATAAAGAGATTTGTATACACTAAAAATATTCAAACATAAAACATAATTGGTCTATTAAAAGTGATATAGTCGAAAATCATTTGTTTTTTACTAATAAAAAATGGAATTTTAAGCATAATTTTATAAATTGAACTGATAAATGACATTTTCACTAATAACAAGTCCACAGTGATATTATTTAGAATGGCAACATATCTTTGCGTAATGACAAGTTAAATCCTAACTTCTAAGTTTTTGCAACTTAATACCATATGTTAACTTGTTATCCAATTTGACGGCACGCGACTATTTGGGACATTTTTGCCCTTAAAAGTAAAAATTACCCCTAGATTCTCTTCTTTCCCATATTTAACCCTAACCCAAGTCTAAATCTAAACCTAACCAGAAACAGAAGCTAAATGCTGAGGGAGAGTCCCCTAAATGGTCATCTATAAGGGGGCTGTCTAGGAAGTGGGCCGATGAGGAGGGGGGGTGCAAGGTGGGGCGGGTTGTCATGGTGTCGGCTGGAACACCGAGGAGAGGGGGCGACGGGGATAGGAGTGGTCAGGATATGGGTCAGAGGGTTAGCATGATTTTCTAATTCTATCCCATGAGACTTTGAGGGAAGAGGGGGAGGAGGAGGGGGGAGGGCTCATTGGTTTAGGGTTAGGGTGTAAGAGGAAGAAGGCACAGGTAGGAAGTAATTTCATTTCTTTATTTTACTAGTATAGGGTTGCAAGTTGCAAAAACTTAAGGTATGGGTGTTTAAGTGCTAATTCAAAAGTTTAGGGTAGTAAGTTTCAACTTGGGGACAGACAAGGGTTTATCCATTATTAATGCCGAGTTTTAAGCAACAATAATTTAGTGTCAGTAATAACTTACCAAATCAATTACTATTGTTGAAAATGTATTATATTTGCTTACTCATATATTTGAAATTATAACTTATGGTGGGGCTATTGTCACAACCTTGGATGTTGGCACAACCTAGTCAATAAGAAAAAGCATATCTACCAATCTACCCTTAATAAATACATCCAATTCTCTCTATCCTTAGTTAATTCATACCAATTAATTATGCATGCCAGCATATTAGATAGTTTTCGTTGAATACTTAATTAATTGTTCATGTTCAGACTTCAGATCTATAAGGGCCAATATTAAAAGTTTAAATTGATTCTAAATTGCATAAAACTGTAATAAGATAATACTAAATATACATAATTTGATTATATGTCAATTTTATGGATTTTTATCTTTTGTTATCTATATATATTCTATAATTAAATATATATTTGCTTTGATTCTTATAAAAGATTATCCCAAGTACATGTACTTTTATTTTCTTTTGTTCTTTTATTTATCTAATGACATAATATCTTAAAATTATTTACTAAAATAAATTTTCTATTTGGATAGACATCACATTTTTGTTTATTTATTGATATATAAGAAAAAATAAAAAAGGTGATATATCATGACAAAAATGCCAGTGAACCACAATGAAACCATATATATATATATATATATATATATATATATATATATATATATATATATTGTGTTAACGACCTCTGACTCAAGTGGTTAGTGTGGAAGCATAAGAATCGAGTGGGTGATGTTCGAATCCCAATGGGAGCGATTATTGATTAATTACCTTCTTCCAAATACACACTATTACTACTACTGTTGCTGCTACTACTACTACTATTAACTATATAATATGAAAAGTTGAGGCTTTTCCGTGAAAGTTTTCTTTTTCCAAAAATATCCTTATCTATGTTTAGTAATTAAAATTGTTTATTAAATTTAACATGGGTATTTGGGTAATTGTATAGAAATAGTAAAAAAATAAGAGACTATTGTTTGCTTTTCCCAATTAATATGAAATACATGCAACACGTGTATATATACTAGTTAGTCTTAATTCCTCGCTTATTCCAATTGGGATTTGTTTATCGTTGCCAATTCCAAGTGGGTTTTGAGAAATTGTAGGAGAAATTATCAAATTTAGTTGGGGTTAAGGAAAGTTGAGATCTTTTGGGAAAAGCATGGACTCTTGAGGCGCTTATGGCATTGTCTGGTGAAGAATTACTCTTATTCCTCTCTTATTCCAGCTGGGCCTTGTTTTCTCTTCCGAATTCAAGTGGGTTATGCTTCATATATATATATATATATATATATATATATATGTATATATATATATATATATAAACCATAATAACTAATATAATTTTTGAATTTATGGATGCAATGTAATGAAAAATAGCAAGGTAGTCAAAAGCGCAAGGCGCACTAGAGGCGCAAAGGATCCATATTGTCCGAGATGGAAGGTGCACTTGAGGTACGCGTCCGAGTGAAACAAGACACACACAAAAAAATACATTAATTAATCAATTAATTAATTAGTAGTGTAAGAAAAAAAAACCAAATAACATATTAAAACAAAAAATATTTTAAAACATAACCAAATAAACTAGCAGAATAGCACTAGCAGTCAACGAAACTAACAAGAATTTGTGTTCTCTAACAAGAAGTAACAAAATTAAAGGAACACATTGTAAACTAAAACCAGAACCAATAGAACAACCATTCATTTTCATCAAACTCCGTCATATCATCACCACCACCACCACCAATACTCTCATCACTATCATTTTCTGCCACATGGGTCCATAGAGCCAAAATAAAGAGCAAATACATAAGACGAGCTTAGGCACACCTTTATTTGTTAGCGCCTTGCTGCGAAGCGCGTCTTAGGCGCGCCCGGAGAAAAGCACATCGCCTAGTGGGATGCGAGGCGCAGCTAGTGCGTCTTGTTGCGATGTGCGCCTTTGGATACACTTCAAAATAGCATTACATGTTTAAGGATAATAATTTCTATATATCAACATAATTATTATATATAAAAATACATTTAATTTAGGATAATAACTAATATTATATTTATATATTTTTTACTTATACAAATATTTTACTTTAATATATGTGATTGTGATCATTTACTTTTTCAACAATTCTCTTATCTTTTCTTTCTTTAATACTCACAAAATATTATTTCAAATATTTTTAAATTGAAATTTAAATTGAAATATTTTGAAATTCAAATTTAAAAGTTAGATAGATTTTTCGATTGTTTATGTTTTTTTTACATATAAACCAACATCAGCCATCCAATTCATGCATACATGTTTTCTTTTTTAAGATACTCTTGGCGATATCTAATCTTTCCTAAGTTAATATTATAGTTAAACAAACAACAAAAGGAAACAAATATATTGTAAATAAAAAGGAAAAACTCAAAACTCCCCACATTTGTTACTTACGTACAAAAGAAACAAGGATACCCGATTATTTATGTCAGTAAATGTGTAATAGACAAAACAAAAGCACGAGTCCCAATAATAAAGGAAGAGAAAGACTTTAAATATTTAAAGCTTAAAGGGTAGTGTGGGTAATTTGAGACTTCCATTGATAAGGTTGGGTCGTTAGCAATTGATAAGGTTGGGTCGTTAGCAATTGTCTGTGGCACTTGCCTCACCCTAAAACTTACCCAATTAAAAACCAATTAAATGCTCCTAAATTAATTACCTAAACAGAGATAGTTAAGCATCATTTACTGTTCGTGAAATGTGCCATGAGGGCACCTGATAGTTAAACCCTTTACATTAAAAGTTTAAAATAGTTTGAACATATTGTCACATTGATAGCACATATTTTTTATGTTCAAAAACTACCAAATATCCTATGAACTTGTTATGTAGTCGGACTTTGCTACCCTCTGTTAGTCCATAATCAGACTTGAAATCACGTGCAAAGCATGTGATTGATTTAGAATGATATAACCCATAATGAAAAAATATTTTCTTATTTCTCCACCTCCCTCCTCTTATCTCCTTCATTTCCATCACCTCCTCCTCCTCCTCCTTCATCTCTACTTTTATCCTCAACTCCACCATCTCCACTTGTGTCCCAACCTCTATCCCCCTCCACCACCACCCGCAAAACCATCCTACATTATCCTCATCTCTGCCTCTTCTACCTCCATCTCCACCTCTACCTCCTTCGCAAACTCCTGAATGCTCACCTATAACCTCACCTCCTCCACCACCACCAGTAGAAGGATACTTACATTATCCTCATCTCCGCCTCTTCTCTATGTTATCTGGACTCGAGTACGGGTGTCGGGTACGAATACATATCCAAGAGTCGGATCCTTCAAACTCATAATTGAAGGACATACAGACTCGACTAAAAAGGATCCAAAATTTGGATATGGGTACGAAAATATGACTAAAATTTCATAAAAAGACGAATGTAATTATAAACTAGTAGTAAACTTTACTGAACTAGTTGAATAAGTCATTAAAGAACCGTCCCTTCAGCTCCCATACTACTTTACTACCAGTCTACCATATTAAAATAAACTACTACTTCACTACCACATTAAAATAAACTATCAACTTCACTACCAGTCTTCCGATTGTCACCATGAAGAATCCAATTATTACCATGGAGGATCGGATACGGATCTCATATCCATATCCATGTCTTATCGGGTCGACACGGGTACTTCTCCTTAAAGTGGGGAGTCCGGATAACATAGCCTCTTCTTCCTCCATCCTCTTTTGCCATTTCCTGAATGCTCACCTATATTCTCACCCCTTCTACTGGATATAGCAATTGACGACCTACCTTCCGCAAATCATTCAAATTCCAATTATTCTAGGGATTACATAATAACTTCATGGGGGTTGTTAGCAGGACTCGGGAGTTGACATCTCACCCCAACCCATTAGTCAGAATATCGCTGAGGATGAAGGCTACCAGACAGCACATGGCAGAGTGGAGCCACTCCACCTACGGAGACATATTCCTGGCTTTGAGAAGGGTCGAAGGGGAGGATGTGTAGGCTGAGATTGAGGATACTTGCTCGGATCAAAAACTTTGTACGCTGCTCTCCTAGCGGCCAAGGCGACCTTGCTTCATCGGGTCGCTATTGAGGTAGCATTTTGGAAGCAGAAGGTGAGACTGAGATAGGACATCGATGGAGATAAAAATTCCAAGTATTTCCATGCTTGTGTCAGGCATAAAAGAAGCCAACTCTTCATCCACAAAATTACGAATTTGGAAGGTAACTCTGAACTCCCAGGAGGGGACATCCAAAGGGAGGCTTCCTCCCACTTTGCCAACCTCTTCAATAAGGCGGTTGTCACATGCGACAACTCTTTCCTGGATGTTATCCCTACTGTCATCTTTAATAGGGGGAATGAAGCTATCATTCTTCCGGTTACTGATGAAGAGATCAAAAGAGTGTTTATGTCTTTAAACAAGGATAGTGGGCCCGACACATATGGTTTCTCGGGTGTCTTTTTCAGGTCTTGCTGGGACATCATCAAGAAATACTTGGTGGAGGCGATCAATGCTTTCCTTCAAGGATTGGGCTTGCCTAAGGCCATTTTGAGCACCCTGCTGGTTATGATTTCCAAAACTCTGAATCCAGTTACTTTCTCGGACTTTAGGCCGATCAGTCTGTGCACCTTCATCAACAAACCTATCTCTAAGCTCCTCGCAAATCGTATGGCCACTCTCCTTCCGAAACTCATTTCCAGGGAGCAGAGCAGGTTTGTTCGGGGTAGAGAGATCGTCGACAATATTATGTTGGCGCAGGAATTGACCAGTAGCATGACTTTCAACAATCGAGGAGGTAACGTGGCTATCAAAGTAGACATGAAGAAGGCCTACGACCGGCTGGATTGGCAATTCATGATTTGGGTTCTGCAGCGTTTTGGGTTCTCAGAAGCTTGCATTGACCTACTTTGGTGTGCGGTGAGTAATTGTTGGTTCTCTCCAGTTATCAACGGAACATCATAAAATTCTTCAAATCGCATCCGACAGGACGATCCTGTCTCCTTCCATTTCTATTATTGCAGTAGAGGTGTTGAGCCGCAACCTGATTCGGTTAGGGAACATGTCCATCATGCAGGCTTCCATACCATGAGCGGCTGCCCGCTGGTAACTCATCTTTCTTTCGTTGACAACGTCCTCATCTTTTCTTCGGACAACAGACGAGCGATTAGACGTATCAAGGAGGTGTTTCACAAATACAAATTGACATCGGGTCAGAAGGAGAATAAATCTAAATCTTCTCTTTTTGTTTACGAATGCAGCACTCACCTCCTCCGGCTTCGCGATCAAGACTCCTCCAATTATATATTTGGGGTGTCCGCTTGTGTATGGTAGAAGGAATTCAGAGATGTACGAGCCCCTCATCCAAAAAATTCAGAATAAAATTAAAGAATGGCATAACAACCTTCTATCGCTTGGAGGCAAACTGACCTTGATTAAACATGTGTTGAACTCGATCCCTCTTTATACCCTTGCGGCGTACTGTCCTCCTAAGATAGTCATCCATACTCTAAAGAAACTGTTCAATTGCTTCTTTTGGGAACACAAGCGTGGTATTTTGAGGAGACGATAGGCTAATTGGAAAACAATTGCTCGTCCGACTGAAGAAGGGGGGTCTTGGTGTCAGGAGCCTCTCTGAGATGATCGACGTTTTTTCTATCAAGTTATGGTGGAAAGTTCGCACGCAGTCTTCCCTTTGAAGCTCCTACACGCGGTCTTGCTACTCTCCTCACTCCCACCCGACTAAGCATTAATGCCAACATCGACGTGTCACACATTTGGAGAAGGTTGCTGCAGGGCCGCGAATTAGGGGAAAGATTCATTAAGCTTTTGATTGGTGATGGGGCTATGTCATCTACGGCTGAAAACTGGTGCGGATTGGGCATTTTTTCTCTCCTGGACACAAATGTGACTGCTTCTTCGATCCGACATCTATGCTCGGGTAATGGTGATGGGAACATTGAGCTTATTACGCGGTGCTTTGGGATTTCCCGTGCTGAAGCCATTCTCAGGGCGTGTGGTCTTGGGTAGCAGCGCTGACCATCTGTCGTGGAGTCCAGAGGCATCTGGTTCCTTCTCTACTACTCCCGCCTGGAGGAAGGCGAGAACTCTGCAACCTATTGACAGTCTCCTCCAACCATTATGGTCTTAACGCATCCCACTGAAATGGTCCTTGCTCCTTTGGAGATTACTCAAAGATAAAGTTCCTACAGATGATGTTCTGTGATGCAATGGCTTCTCGATCGCCTCAAAATGCAATTGTTAAGCCGATCCCCATGAGGAATCCATAGAGCATATTTTTGTGGAGGGGGACAGTGCCTCGGCGGTTTGGCATCACTTCCAACCTTTGTTCAGTTATTACGGTGAGCAGGGATGCTTGCACGACCGCTAAAATAGCATATTGGGCCATCATCCGAAAGGGTGATTCACAGCGTTCCTTTTGATCACCATATTCCAAAAGCATGTATGGATTCAAAATAATGCGGTTTGGAGATTTCTACCTCATGGATCAAGTTGAATCATATGTTGTACAATCTAAAAAAACAGTTAAACGAGGATTAACTTGATCCATGGTTAGAAATATCCAAATTGCATGATTGTTAAATAATCTAGTTTTCTTTTTGTTAAAATAATCTACACATGTTTAGAAAATGAAGATCATGATGAGTGATGTTGATTACCATTATCCACCCACCAATCTATGTCTGTTGAGTGTTTGTATGTGAGTATGTGTGTGCATAAGTCTGTGTGTGCAGGCGCGCAACAAATGCATGCTCGGCATGTGTTCGTCCCTTATAGTTCCCAGTGGCTAAAAATAATTCATTTCTTACCATTTGCCTAGCTTGGACCAGGTCTTCACAAGCTCTTTTATACATGGCAAGAGTATTCTGTAACTCTAGCCTCAGTCTTACTACTTCAGCTGGAGGTTCAACCTGCATAGAAAATTCATTAAACATACAAGTTCAATTATCTAGCCAGTGACATATCAAGTAGTAAAAGTCCCTAAAAACAAGAAGATGAAAAGCAAATTCATTGGAATCTGGTAACCAACTTTGAACTATAGAAATATGGTAACCATGATAGCCAACAACAAAATACAATACACAAAAACTGGTTCCCTAACCTCTGTTGTAGGGTGTAAGATGCTGAAAGGATTTTCATAGTTCCTGAATGTTTGTCCTTCCAGGATACTCTTACCAACGTTGCTTGCCTTATATCCACCAATGTAGGATGAGACAGATGAAGTTTCCGAAGTCCCACCAGATGTAGTACAATCATTGTCATCCTTGCAAATTTCTGAGTATGCATCAGTATCTGACTGTCGAAACAATTGCATTTTTTCTTGACTTAGCAGACTATATGAAGATGTGTTATTATTAAATATGCATTTCCATTCCCTTTGACAGAATGCTCTGTGGCTGACTGATTGTATTTGCATATCAATATTGGGTCCTAGAACAAGAAGATATAAGCACGAATGATTCAGGTTAAGAAGTACAAAGCATGAAACTGCAGCAGACCTTATAACAAGTAAACAAACATTTGAACATACCCCCCATTACAGATTGACCGGCAAATTTCATGGTGAGCTTGCGTCGTGAAACAACAAAAATGTTACAAGTACTTGGAGCTGATTTCAGGACGGTAGTCGCCAAATCTGAACCCTTAAACAATCTATAAAGTTGTATAAAGAAGAATTTCCATCAAAAGATTGAAAAGATACAGGTGAGCACAAAAGCTAATTTGGATTGGTAGCAATTCGTGATTAAGGATTTGTCTCATTCTACATACTCTGGGTAGATTGCGCAATTGAATAGGCTTGGGATAAAACATAATTAACCTTTAGGAATATAACAGCATGAATTAGTAGCAAACAAAACCAATCAACAAAAAATCAAGAACCAAGAAGCCAACACTTCCTTGGAAGAAAATACTAGAAATATCAAGGTTCACACTATCAGTATTGGAATCAGTATTGGTCCCTTCCTAAGAGTATTGGGATTGGGGTATCGGCGGTTTCGGATCATAGTATTGGATTTTTTGGTATCTAAAAACAAATAATTATTAAAGATTTGGAAAAATATATTTTACACATTTAGGCATAATTTTAGATATTTTGTGTTGTTTCTTAGTAGTTTTGAAATTGAATCAAATAATAGTCACATTTGATGATTTGTCTTTTTCGTTTAATTTTTTTTGTGGAAAAGAGACCTCCACTATGAGTATCGGTCAGTATCAGTAGCGATTCGGTATCAAAACGAGACATGGCCAACCATATCGGTATCGGTCGTATCATATCGGTATCGACCGATACTACAAACTATGGTTATAATATGTTGATGAATGGAATGGAAGTCAGGGCTTGGAACCACATCTAACTCAATCAACCATACTTTTCTGTATTACACAAACAATGGACTGAGAGATGATTGTTTATGGCAGCAGCTAATCCTTCGAATTAGCCAAATGATTCCAAATAGACCAAGGATTACGGTGATCCTAAGGCATAGGAAGATACCATTTTTTCCTTCTCAAGATTTTGTGTTTACACTTTACACCAATATTAAGAATAAAAGTAGAAATCTAGACCTTAATTTTTCTTATCTTGTAGAATGGTTGTAGGAGGATAGAGAACGCGAGAGTAAACAACAACAACAATGACTTTATCCAAAATATTTAGGGCCGGTTATTTGAACCCTTCTCGTCCATCCACCTTTGGTAAGGGCTATGTCCTCTGTAGTATTCACAAAAAATATATCCGTCCTAATAGTCTCAATCCACTTGTTTAAGCCTACACCTTCCCTAGAAGCTACTTTAATAGAATATCTTACTGGTCATTTTGATCGTTGCATCTACTGGTGTACAGTGTACATGTACAAACCACCCAAGATAATTTTCTCTCATTTAATCTTCAATTGATGTCACAATCAAATTGCAGCAAGTACACTCATTCCTTACCTATTTTCCAATATATTACTACTCATCTTAGGATTGTCATTTCTACTACACATATTTTTGTACATGTTTTTATTTTTTATTTCAAGCACATTGATCTAGAAAGCATAGTTAGTCTAAATGCTATCTTATATAGATTTTTCTTTCAACTTGAAGGGTAACATGTGATTACAAAGAACTTCAGACAATCTCCTCCATTTCAATCAACTTGTTTAAATTTTATGAACATCCTTCTCAATTTTTCGATTACAATAAATAATAATCATTGCTGATGTCTATCAGAAAATTTACCTTTGGGCGCCCATTACTGCTTCAATCTCATTATATTAAATACTGAAAAGTATTACTCCTAGGTATTTGTTGTTCGTCGACATGGGCTCCTCCCTCATTTATTTTTATTTTGGTTTAAGTTATAGTTCATATAATCTGGTTCTGTTCTATTAATTTTAAAACTCATGGATTCCAAAGTTTCTGTACACAATTTTATTTTAGAATCCAACTTTTACTTTCGTCAACCTAGTCTACTTAGCACAATATCATCAAAAAACATCATATGCCGTGGAATATGATCCAAAATATGCCTAATAATTTCATCCAAAACTAGTGCAAAGAGGTAAAGACCAAGGACTTAATGATGCTTGATTTAAACCAATGAAAACATGAAACAATGTGTATCTATTTTCTCCATTGTCCTCATGGTAGTCGTAACTCCATACATATTCTTTATAGTCACAATTTAGCTACTAGATAGTTGTTCCCTAGGTACTAAATATAAGTTTTTTTTTTAAGTCAATAACAACCATATGTAGATCCCTTTTCTTATTTGCAAAATTTTCCACTAATCTTCTTGAGTAATAATCATATTCTAGCATTACTTGTTTGATTCATTATGACAAACTATGAATAAAATGTTAAAATGCTAAAGTTAGTGGACTCTCCATTAGTATCAAGATGAAAGGAATTTGATCCTAGCGATTCTCTCAAAAAAAAAAAATCTTAGGGCTTTCTTCCCTTGAAACCAACATTGAACCACAAGGATGTTTAGCCGTTAAAAAATCGTCGGTCAAGTATGTTGCAAATATGAATCCATCGGCACAGTATAGACATTGATAGGTGACATCATTGATTTTGGTCCTAAAAGATTAAACTTGTCATGTCTGATGTGTGTCGGACGCGCGGATAAGATACAATATGACTCCAATTTTGGAGTACTACTCCTTCGCAGTCGGCTAAATACCTTGAATCCAAATAAGTAATACTACGTCCGAGGAATTCAAGTCTAACTCCATCTTAGTAAGCCTTGTTTCCAAACTAGGCCGGAGGAATTCAAGTACTTAACACATCCAAAGAAAAAAAATATTGAGTTCTCCAACATAGCAGAAAAGAGAGAACGAGGACTTGCCTAGTGACCCAAGCCAAAGAAGAAGCCCCCAACACCAGATTACTAATCCCGGACTCCGCCACGAACCTGACAAGAGCAGAAGCTGTATTTTCGCCGTCCAACACCAGTGTCTCAACCTACGCAACATATACATTCTTAGAAAGATAGAGAGAAAATACTTAGGGCCTGCTAGAGACAATTGTAGGGGTAGCGGTTATGAGGTATTTTTAGAGTACCGGTTATGAGCGGTTTTAAGTAGTGGCTTTTAAACTAGCCAAATCCATGCTTGGTAATTTATTAACAAGCAGTTTTGAAAGTTTTTCACACGAATAAAATTACATATATGTCCATATATAAATAAAATAATAGAAACACATAATTAACATAAATAGTAGAAAAGTAGAAGAGAAGTTTGGATGAAGTAGAAGTTCATATTTGATGAAAATAATAGAAACACATAAAATAATATAAACCGGATGAAAGTAGGTGAGAAAGATTTTAAGAACTTATCTATGAAAGTAGTAGTTTGGAAAAAGTGGAAGAGAAACACATATGAGAAAGAAAAAATTGGATAAGGTATTAATAGTTATAATTATATATTTTTGGCGAGAATATAAATATAATAAAATAATAAAACCCATCAAAACCCGTCTATTTACACCGATTTTGGGAGAATTTTGAGCCGACAAAAGGCAGTACCTCAGAAAAATTAACAAGCAAGGATTTTCAAAACACTTCATACACGGTCGGTTCAAAAACATCCAAAAACGATAAAAACACAGTTACCAAGCAGACCCTTACATAAAATAGTAAAAAAAAATTATAACAAACAGCAAGATGTCACAATTAACAACTAACAATGTTCACATAATCATATCAATAACATGATACATTATCCGATCCTAATTTTTAGAAATATATAGAGAAAACAATTTTTTTTTTAATTCACATTCGATTTGCGGCACATCCTTCTGAAGGGGAACAAGATCTGTTGTTGTGTCTTCGTCTTGAGATCCTGCACGTACATCTCCACCGCGTCGCTCTCTAGCTGCTCGATCGGAATTCTGCTCCCCGCTACAACAAATCATCACAACTAATCACTCGGAACAGACAAACTAAAAGAAGGCTTGTGATAAAGGTACTACAAAGTAGACTCAGGGCTAGTCCAGTATTGGTGCTAGCCCAGTTATGAAAAAAAAATTACTCAGACTAGCCCAATTTTACTAAGGTTGTCCACCTTCTTCACCTCCCCCCTCTTGCTCCCCATCCCGCTCCTCCACCGCTCGTCGCTACCCCCACTGCTCGTCGCCGTCCCCGCACGCAGCAGCGGCCCGGTCCTCCACCGCTCGCCGCCGCCCCCCACCGCTCACCGCGGCCCCCGCGCGCAGCAGCGGCCTCGTCCTCCACCGCACGCGCGCCTCCTCCTCCGCCTCCCGCCACCTTCTCCTCCCCCTCCCCCTTCCCCTCCCGCTCCTCCGCCTCGTCCCCCCCCCCCCCCCTCTCCGGCCTCCACGCAGCCCAGCTAGAGCTAAACCTCGCGTAGCCCTCCCTTCCGAAATGTCAATCCTACCAATTGGAAGAACAATCAAAATTTTCACAGTCCTAAAAAATTAACATATATTTTTAGGACCGTCAAAATTTTGAGCCGTAGGACAATCATGATTATAAAAAAAAAATCAATTGAAAGTAGACAGTCTGGTGAGTAATTTTTGGGAGTCACAAACTTGTTTATCAATGGTGAAAATTTGGGCTTTTCATTTTTGTAGTGCCTTTATCAAGAGCCTAAAAGAAATAGTTTGACACAGAAGAATTATGTTAGGGTTACATGGAGAGGGGACGGAGGAGACGGAGCGGATGACGTGGAGGAGAAGCACACGGCGGGCGTGGGGGACCAGGTTCTCCGCGGCCCACCGGACCGCGCGGCGGCTCCGGCCGCCGGAGTGCACGGCTATGGCGACGGTCGAGTCCGCCGCGTCGGCGTCGGCGGGAGTCGTAATCCGGCGGGCGGTGGGGTCGGCCATGGCCGCGGTGCGTTTGTTCGGGGGGAGAGTCGATTTTGCGTGAACGGTGGAGGGTTCTAGAACTGTGACGGGTCAAATATCTAATAAATTATTGGGAAACTTTTGTGGGGATAGACCGGTTGACCGAATCCAACCACGGTCAAGTCCGGCACAAACTACGGTCAGGTCTATTACTGTTCCAAAATATTTCAAGATAATGGACGAAATTTATTATTTTTTGAGTTAATTGTCAAAATGGTGTCCGAGAAATGTTGTGGTCGCCATTTTGGTGATTGGACTTTTTTTTTTGTTAATTTGGTACCCAAATTTTACATTTTGATCTAAAAAGTGTCTGAACTAGATTTTGTTGGTACTTTTGCATTAAAATCGTAAAAAATTGACATACGATGGTCACGTGTCTTATCTTTACGATTATTTTTATCATGACGAGCTAACACATCTGCTATGATTGATTGTAGAGCCTTCATTTTGTACTTGACAAAAATTATTTGTTTATGTAGAACTTCTTCGAACACCAACGTAAAATGATAGTCCAAACACAAAATTTGACAAAAGAACTATTAAAAAATAAGGCACGTGACCATCACATGTCTTTTTTTATCGATTTCCATCCAAAACACACAAACGAAATCTAGTTCAGGCATTCATTAAACCAAAATGCAAAACTTATGTATCAAACTAACAAAAAAAGTTCGATCACCAAAATGACAACCACTATATTCTCCAGACACCATTTGGATAATTAACTCTTATTTTTTTTTATAGGGTTAATTAGATCTTTGGATTCCAGAAATATTCGAGAATTTGGGTCATCAAGATATCCAGCTTAGTATTTGGGTACTGAAACAACATATTGAACATCTAAATTTTGTTAACAAATAAATTGAATCTGAACTTAAGAAGGACAATAATATTTTTAGAACACTAAGTCTTCGTTTGGCTCACAGAAAGAAAAGAAAATCAATTCTTTGAACTAATTTTCTTTTCGGTATTTGAAAATGACAAAAAAAATTGACGGTGAAGGTGGAAAAGTAAACCCATGAAACGAGATAAAATATTTATTATCAGATTTTGGATGATCAACGTGAGTCGATCGTCATCTCATGATCCAAATTCTAAACATGGTCGGTTCCGGAGGAGGCGAGCTAGGCAGTCGCCTGGGGCCTCCTCCCCGAAGAGGGCCTCCTTCTTCTTCTTTTGAAGCAGCAGTCCAGGAAAAAAAAAATATGGACCTGAGGAAGCTCATGGCAGCCTGGAGAAGAATTAAATAAAATCCTAAAAAAGAAATTACAATTTGGAGTTACTTAATTTATTGGATCTTGGTGATAATTTATATGTATTCAAGGACTAATTATATTGCATTTTGGATTTGTTGGATTTGCTTAAATTTAGATTTACAAAAAAAAATTATATAAGAGAAATGAGGGCCTCATTTCGAAACTTGTCTAGGACATGACTGGAGAAGAATTAAGTAAAATATTGGAAAGAAAAATTAGAACTTGAAGTTGCTTAATTTATTGGATTTGGTGATAATTTATGTGTATTCAATGACTAATTATATTATATTTTGGATTTCTTGAAATATGGATTTACAAAAAAAAAAAAGAATATACATAAATGAGAGCCTCATTTTCGGAACTTATCCATGGCCTTCAAAATGCTGGAGACGATCCTGATCTAAATTAGACATCTTCATAATTCAAACACTAATTTTTGAATATTTCTACGATCCAAAATCTAATTAATCTTTTTTTTATAAGATTCATTTAAAGTCCCAAGTTCAAAAATTACAACCATAGTTAAGATTTATATAATTATGACTTCGTCAATACATAGAATTGATGCGAGCCATGAGGTATTTGATTGCCTGCTTACAACCTTCTTACAACCCTCTAACCCCCCCCCCCCCCCATCGATATGTGGATAATTTTTGGTCCCACCTCTCCTCCAATGAACGACCGTCACGTGACATTCCGGCCACGTGACGACCATCCGGACAGCCACCGGATCCCACCTCCCCTCCTCCTCCAATGTACGACCGCCACGTGGATGCCACATGGACGTCACATGACGGTTGTAAGAGGATTGTAGGCATTTGGTTATAGTCATAACATAGCCGATTTTAAAAAAAAAGAAAAAACTAGTATTTTGGGTTATTTGCGAGAAGCACCATGTTACTCTTTCGGGTTACAGTTTGGATAAAGCTATAATTGGTTGTTGCAAGTTATTGTTGTTATTGTTTTTATGTTGCTGTAAGTTATTATTATTATTATTATTATTATTATTATTATCTTTTGATTTCTATATAAGAAGAGAATAGATTGATGCAAATGATAAACCTTCTGTGTGTATTTATTTCCCAACTGCTACAAATGTTGTTGTTAATGATATTATCCATTATCCAAAAGATCATACAAGAAAACAACAATCCAATTTTTTTTGTTAGATTGTTTGAATCATTTCTTTAGTTTAGCCCTCACAGAAAAAAAAAAAAAAAAAAAAATTTGTACAAATTCATGTAACTTATATAAATCTTTAATAAATATTTATATAAAGACAAAATCCTTATTGGTTTATTTAGAAAAGTTCTCTTAATCCCTTATATACAATTATTTTGGCAAAAAATTTAGTGTACTGATAATATTTTTATATTAATTAACTACAACGATAAAAGTTTTAAAAAATTTAAAATTTCGATACATATCGCTATCACAGATGGCGAAAAACCAGCATATTATTTTTAAAGTGAAACCCACCCAACATATGCGCATATTTTCGCCAACTCAGTTGGCAAAAATTCAGCAGGCTGACGTGGCAGTAAAAAAAAAATTGTTGATTTTTCGCCAACCGAGTTGGCAAAAATTCAGCAGGCTGACGTGGCATGCAAAAAAAAAAAAAAAAAATTGTTGATTTTTCGCCAACTAAGTTGGTGAAAATTTGGCTGGTTTTTTTTGTTTCGGTTTGTTTTGGTTTTTATGTTTTGGGTTTATTTTTGGGTTTTATGTTTAGGGTTTGATTTGGTTTGATTTTTTTCTCTTTTGGGATAGTTGGGTTTGGTTTTTATTTTTTGTTACTTTTTGTGTTGGTTTTTTTCTGGTCACTTATCAACTGTTTAATTTATTTTTTTTGTAACGTTCATATTTTAACAACGGCTCTTTTTTTTTCTCTTATCTATAATTTTTTTTTATTTTCTATTCATTTCTCACTCAATCCACATATACTTTCAATTTTTTTTCTTTTATTCATTTCTCACTCAACAGAAGGTCATCTCTTACTCAATAGAAGCTACTTCAGCTCACTCATTATATTTAGAAGCTCATTCTCTTGTCATGAATCAAAGTCTAACAATACTATGTTCGGTTGGAGGTGTGCTAAATGGGTTAGTTTATGAAGGAGGTTTAACTAAAAAAAATTTAATTGATCGAAATATTTCGTTTGATAGTTTACGTAATCAAATTGTTGAACAATGTTCTATTGATTATGAATTTATATTGGTTCATGTTTATTTAACTAATTGTATAAAGTTAGTTAGTGAAACATGAAAATCTATTCTAGAAGTTAATGTACAAGCAACGTACATTAATATTTATGTAACTTCACCACCATATAAAAATAATATTGTAAGTAGTATACGTACTTCTAACCAAGTTAATACTGCTCATAGTTCTTCTCATCAAGTTATTTCATTTACTGAACAAGAACATATAGTAGATGATGGTAATAACGACGATGAAAACAGTGATGATTTAATTGAAAATTTAGATGATGAATTTGATAGCAATGTTGATAGTGTTAGCATTTCTGGATTAATCATTGGAAGAAAATTTGATAATCGTTCTGAATTTAGATGTTTTATTAGTGATATAGCAATTGCACATAATTTTACTTATCATGCTACTTTAAACAATGCTAGTAATGCTAGTGGGATTGTATATAAATGTAACGATTCAAGTTGTAATTGGAGAGTATACGCTAAAGCCGTTGGTAAAGATGAATGTTTTGTTATTACTGTGCTAGAAAACGTACATTCTTGTTTAGGTGGACTTACAATAGGTTCTCATCCATTAGCTACTACTGTATGGGTTAAAAATAAGATTATTGATAAAATTTGAGATAATCACTCGTATAGTCAATCGCATGTTGTAAATGATATATATATAGAACACGGAATATATATTAAATATTGTAAAGCTTGGAAAGCTAGGGAACTTGCTCTATCCGAAATAAATGGTAGTTATATTGATGCATATAGTATTCTTGAAGAGTATGGTTTTAGAATTATTGAGACAAATCCAGGTAGCCAATGTTTTATACATACTATAGAAGACAATAGATTTCAAAGAATTTTTATTTGTTTTAAGGCATGCATTAATGGATTTTTAAAGGAATGTTTACCTGTGATTAGTACTGATGCTACTTTTCTTTCCTCTAGATATCAATGTATTTTATTTATTGCTTGTGCTCATAATCCAAATTATCAATTATATCAAATTTCTTATGTTGTTGCTGAGAGTGAAAACACTGATTCTTGGACTTGATTTTTAAATGGTTTGAGAACATCTTTTGAAAAAACTTTTGATGCATGAAATACAATTTCTTTTATATCAGATAAACAGAAAGGATTGATAAGGGCTAGGTATGATATATTTTCAGAATCGCCTCATTTTTATTCTATTCAATATCTTAAACAATATTTAAAAAAAGTCTTCAGATTTTCACATTTTCAACATAGTTTAGATTATCTTGTTACATGTTATAATGAAACAGATGCGAACTATTGTTTGGAAAAAATTAAAGCTGAAAACATAGATGTTTAAAACTAGCTCGTTGGAGTAAATGATGAAACTCGTATTTTTTCACCCTAGATAATAGCTTATTCTCCTTGTCCCAGATTAGGTATTCACACGTCGAATCTTGTTGAATGCTTCAATAACATCGACCTCTCTTGTCTAATTTCCGATAGTTCGGATGATCAATCTCTCTTAGATTGAGTCGGTCCATCTTTTCTCATGTATTCTCCGGGGCCGCATCATCACCACCTCCTTGACTGTCCTCCACTTGAGACGACATCGATGCTAATAGAGTTGTCAAGATATGCGTATAGTTGGTAACTCCGGGGGCGAATATGCTATCCTACTGAGAATCTCCCTCGTGAGCCCACTGAGTAGTGCCCGCACCGGCCGGCGTCTGAGAAGTGCTCCAGTCAGCCCAGTGAGAAGTGCCATCGCCAGCCTGGTGATGAGGGACATTGTCATCTTGCAGTGACAGACTATCATCCTGATACCAAACAGATGTATACTTCCTAGGGGGGCGTGCTTGTCGTTGTGCAACAAGATCCTGAGAATAATCTCCTGAAATAAGTAATGGAGGGTTCGGAGGAACCGGTCCTCGTTTGCATAGCAGCTAAAAATTCGTCAACCGTTGTGCACAACGGGTCGCTCATTGGATGATTTTGATATACGGTATTTAAATTTGGAAGCTGAAATATTATGTAGAATTCAACAGAGGACATAAATATCAGTGGTAGGCCCTCCCGGAATACGTCCATCGTTTTGGGTATCCATCTGTAAAATGTTAGTTAGGATTTAGATTCGAAAAACAATTAAGATTAAGGTTAAAATTTCTGCTAAAGTTAGGGTAATGGTTAAAATAGTTAGTATTAGTAATGGTATTATGGTTAAAACAGTTAGTATTAGTATTAGTATTAGGGTTATGATTAGAAAAATGGCAGGGTTAGGAATATAGTTAAGGTTATTTTTTCATAAATTTTTCGGTTTGGCTAAACTTAGGATTATGGTTAAAATAGCTTAGTGTTAGTAATGATATTAGGATTAGAAAAATGTTTATGGTTAGGGTTTAGAATTAGGTTAACAATGAATTTGATAAATGTACGATGTGTAACACATTAACTAGTAATACTAACACTAACTACGTAGTAACACATACCCGAATATATTTCTCCTGTTATTACATAAACTACAATTAACTAATTTTTAAATATTTCTACTCTTTACAAAAATTTCTGTAACTACAATTAGTGATATAATCATAACTAACATTAAATACAATTAATGATATAATCATAAATATGTTTTTTTTTTAAAATAAGGTTATATTTATAACTAACATTAACTACAATTAATGGTATAATCAAAACTATTTTGCTAAAAGAAGGTTAGAACATAATTATGTTTTTTTAAGGCAGAAAATAAATATACTTATTATTCTTTTAGATGTGTCAAATGCATATAAAATTGTGAATCAAACTAAATAAATGGATAGATGTGCCTGCTCGGCTCCAAAGTGAATCAACTCTCACATTCTTCATTTTGTTCTACTTGTAGGATTACATATTTTGTTGATTTGTATACATGTAGAAACGGTTACAATTATAATTATGACTACTTAAATAAATAAATAAATAAATAAATAAATAAATAAATATATTACAAAACAAAACTCTATTATGTTCCTTGCTACTTTGCTTCTACTTTGATTCTGCTCCTTGCTCCTGCTTCTCTACTTCTACTCAGGGCCGGCCCTGAGCTCACAGGGGCCCGGAGCGAACTTTCAAAATGAGGTCCCATACATAATGTAAAAAAAATAAAACAAAAGTAAAATAAAAAATATGCCTCCACCAAGATTTGAACTAGGAACCTCTTGTGTGCAAGTCTAATGTAATAACCACTACACAACAATTGCTAAGTAATCAGAATGGTCCATGGTAAATACTAGTTTTATTTTCGGTACAAAATTATTTATATATTTAAACAAAACAAAAAAATTGGGCCCTTCTGGCCCATGGGGCCCTGGGCGGTCGCCTTGTCCGTCCTGGGCCAGGGCCGGCCCTGCTTCTACTCCACTCCACTACGATAGTATCCCACTCTCTTGTACAGTGGGTTCACTACTTCCTTCCTTCCTCCCTCCTTATAGAAATCCCACACCAACCAACACCATCCTATTAAACCATCCACCCGGTCAAACCATTTAACTCTGTCACCCACCCCCATTGATAAACCGTATCACCCACCCCATTAATAAACCGAACCATGGGGAATCGAATCGTCATATTTTCGCCAACATAGTTGGCGAAAACTCAACAAATATTTTCTTTTTGTAAGTCACGTCAGCCTGCTGAATTTTCGCCAACTGAGTTGGTTAAAACTCAACAATTTTTTTTTTTACTACCACGTTAGCCTACTGAATTTTTGCCAATTGAGTTGGCGAAAATATACGCATCTGTTGGGCGAATTTCAATTTAAAAATAATATGCTGGTTTTTCATGGCGAGCGATATGTATCAAAATTTTAAATTTTTTAAAACTTTTATCGGTATAGTTAATTAATATAAAAATATTATCGGTACAATAAATTTTCTGTTATATAATATATCTATTTAAAAAACATTAGTATAGAATACACATACAAAAGTAACATATTTATATATAAACTTAGATTTATTTAAACCCATATATGTAGATATAAATAAAGATAAGATGAACGTTTACGTAGTTTATATCCATATAAACATATTCAGATAGACCTATTTATAAACAATAAAAGACATGCATACAAAGCTGTCGATTCCCATTCACACTACAATACACCTATTATAAGTGAATTGTCATAGAATAACAAATGCAGGTGTACATAAACATATTTATAAATATACTTATAAACGTTCATATGCATATATGCGTGCACAAACATACGCTACGAATGAAATAAATTATATAATTATCTCCATAATAAAAACCTATTATAATCGAAACTCAACTGGCTCTTGTGATTAGTGAGAAGAGGTATAACTTTTTTGGCTGGACAGAAATCTCAGAATCAAATCGCAAGAAAAGTGTAGGAACACTGAATCCAAATGACATACAACGCAACGTGCGTAAAATTCCGTACGTATCGTCTGACATCTCAAAAAAAAAAAAAAAACCTATTATAAGTAAACATAACCATAACCGTCATATATATATATATATATATATATATATATATATATATATATATATAATTTCACAAACTAGTATTATACAACTCCAAATAATATAGTTTATATCATATTTACTTAATAACAAAATATTACTTAGTCCGTGAGGTCGTGGCATGTTAGTTACGATGGACGGTTTCCATGGAAATGGACATGGTTCGAATTTTTTCCTTAGGAACTTAGAGCATCCACAGTAGAGATACTCCAAATTATTAAAAATGTGTAAATTATTATTTTTGGAGTGTCTCCATAATATTGGCATACAAAGGTACACTCCAAATAAACACTCCAAATTAATCTCATCTTTTTTCTCTTTATTTTTCTTCTTTATTTGGTAATATTTTTCTCTCTCTTTTCTCTCTTTATTTTTCTTTCATGTTTGGTTACTTTTTGTGAACCCATCAATTAATATAAAAGAGCTAGCACACACTTCAAATCTAGAGTGTCTCGTAGTTTTTTAACAATTTTTAAGTATGTACAAATGTCCACTGCAGTCTTCAAATGCTACAAAATTTGAATAAAGTCAAAATGTAGCATTGCAACCTCCCCCACTGTGAATGTTCTTAGTTCCTAATCCGGTGAGAATGACATTAAAAAAAAAGAAATACTTATATGGTTATGGTTTATAGAGGAATTCATATATGCATAACTTATAACTTATATAAATGGGTACTATTTCAATAATTATTATGAATGCACATCGAGAATTAAAATATATATATATATATATATATATTATGAATGCACATATATAAATATTAATACATTTATAAGAAAAATATCGTACTAAGTAATTTATATAATATTCAAGTAATATAGCATTTTAAGCAATATATTTAGGTCTAAAATATTCCCTTATTAAACAACCTATATACATAAACACATATTTATTACAATAAACACACATATTTATTACAATAAACAATCATAAAATAATGATACCCTTGTATCATATATGCTAAGGTATTCTCATTAACCAATTCTAGTTCCTGCTATAATTGTTTATATTGCAAAATAACTTTTATATATATAGAATTACTCATAATCATATATACCTGATATTTATTTTAGGCTAAATTATAATTTGATATTTTCAACTATCCAAAATATTTAACTTGATATCCTTAACTTTGATAGGTGCTAACTTAATACTCTGGAAAAAAAAAAAAAAAACTAAATTGTCCCTCTCCACTCTTTCTCCTCCCCCCCCCCCCCCTCTCTCTCTCTCTCTCTCTCTCTCTCCGGCAGCTTCCCTCTCCATCCTCTCTCTTTGGCGCCAAAGACCGGAGGAGAGACGCAGCAGCAGCATCAGCAGTCAAAGACCGCACGAGACAACGTGACGTGTTGCCGGAGGTGGGCGCGGGGCAGGGGCCCGGTGTCGTGGGGCGGCGTGGTCGCAGACGGAGGCAGCAGAAAGAGGTAACGGCAGCAGCCGGAGACCGCGTGGGACGGCGGGACGCGTAGTCGGAAGTGTGCGCAGGGGCAGGGGCAGGGGCGGATTGGGAAGGAAGGAATATTTGTCTTTTTTAAAATTTTGGGTATCAACTTGAAAATTATTATATAGTTGAGGGCATTAAGTTATGTTCAGGATATTAAGTTAAACATTTTGAATAGTTGAGAGCATTAAGTTATGTTCAGGATATTAAGTTAAACATTTTGAATAGTTGAGAATATCAAATTATAATTTATTATTTATTTTATATAGAAACTACTTATCATATACACATATATGACATTAGTGATTAAAAAAGGAGCTAAAATGGAAACTTACCTAATAAATTCTCCGCACAATTCGTGAGAGAGAGGAGACTCCCCCAAAGCCCCCAAATCGGAAAGGTTCCCACTCCCAGTCCGATGGTGCTCGTCGGAGGGGGGGGGGGGTCCGGCGCTGGGGTTGATGTCGGCGCGGGACGTCGGCCTCGGCTATACGCTCGTCGGTGTTGGCGTGGGCCGCTGCAGAGCTGGCAGCGCCGGGAGCAGTTGGGCGAGGCGTCGCTGGCGCCAGCGTCGGCGAGGTGCCCCGGCGCGAGCACGGGATCAGGAGGTGCGGGTTGACGAGCTGCGGAGAGGAGTGCCTGCACCACAGTTCTGCTACCATTAGTACAATACCAGCTGTATGGGAGGACTGGCGGGAATTTCCAAATGTGGGAACAAGGAAAACGGAATGTGGTTATGTTTGGTTTGTTGCTACAACAAGAGAATGTAACATTGGCCAGTCGGAAGAAAATTAGGACTTTCATCTTGAGCTTCGGCTGGGTTGAGCCTAAGAAAATAAATAAATTTCATTATTGTTATGGACTTCAAAGAATGGGGGAAACATATGGTAAAGTAAAATGGCAGGCTAGGCATAGTCCACGAGAAGTGACTATATAAAAAGAAAACTTTATTACCACCATTACTAACTAAAATAAATTACCTATCATTGTTATGTATTAATACCAATGGCTGCCATTAACAATTACATAGGAAATATAAGTATTTTAGGAATTAACACTAATGTTTGTGAAGCGGGGGTTTACAATGTCCTTGAGAAGAGCAAAATACATTAGAAGAGAAAACAATATTTCCTTTAAAAAAATTATAAATAATTACTTAGTTGTTTTTATTAAATTTAAAGAATAATTTTATTTAATGAAGTTAGATAATGAATTTTTTTTATTATATAGTATTATAGATCTATTCTACTATATAATGAGGAAAGTAATCTTCCCCGTGAAAATTTTCTTTCCAAAAATACCCTTCATTATATTTACTAATTAATCTATTCTACTATATAATGAGGAAAGTAATCTTCACCGTGAAAATTTTCTTTCCAAAAATACCCTTCATTATATTTACTAATTAAAAATAATACCTACAATAAATTCCAATGACAACCATTTAAGGGATGCATTAATATATTATAGAAATCAAAGAGTTCATGCTACTTGCTAAGTTTTCTAAGCTATTACCAAGGAATTCCAATGGTTGAACTCTTAACCTATATAATTAAAAGCAGCAAAGTTAAACCAACTCATCAAAATCATCCACTCCATGATACGTGCAAAGCATGTACATATATACTAGTATATATATAACCAAACTTCTCCCAAATTTTCTCCTCTCCTTCCTAATCCAACCCTGCACTTTCTGAAATTTTTGACCCCTCATCTTCGAGTAACTTCTCATGTCCAAATTCGCTACGTTCGCTAGATTGTCAGAATCCTTATATTTACTATGTCTAATACTAACTCTCTTTTTCTTTTGGCGATTTCTTCATCTCTTTCCTCTATTTCATTTTGGCTGTAAAGAGTAACATGATGATCTTATATGTTATAGCTATGTTTTTTTTATATTTCATTTTGTAAAAAGGAACATGTGTTGTTTCATCTAGTTTTATTTTACTAATACGATATTATATTTTATGGTAATGATCTGTATTTTTGTATTGTGTTTTAATTCTCCAACATTTACTACATTAAAACACATTTACTACTGGTATTAAACATGTACAAATGCTGTAAAACTTGTAGAAACAAAGATAAACATGTCCACATTTAGATAAACATGTCCATACTAAGATAAACATGCCGGGGTACAAATAAATTTGTCCAATTACATATAAACATGTCCAAAATCAGGTAAATTTGTCCAAAAATTCCGATAAACATTTCAACTATTACATAACATCCTTCGCTTCCCATATAAGTAGTAGTACAAAGGGTTTCACAAACCCTACCTAATTACAAATATATGTAAACAAAAAATACTTGCAATATTAGTACCCACAAAATTACAAACTTCTAGTAGTTACTCTTCGAAATCTGATGCTATTACACTTTGAGTGACAAATGTATATTCGTCAATGGGTTCCTTGCCGTATGCACGATTGTGTCTAGATTTCTTAACAATGTCTGAAACGATAAACTTGGAGACATTACCAAACAAAGATAAACATTTCCAAACAGAGATAAACATGTATAAAACAGAAACAAACATTAAGAATAAAATATAAACATGTCCAAACATAGTTAAATATGTAAATAAAGAGATGAACATGTACATAAAGAGATGAACATGTAGAAAATGCGAAAAAAATACAAAAAGAGAAATATTTAAGAACAAAAAAACATTCTTAAAAGAGGATAAAACATTTACAAAGACTATAAACATTTATATATATTTACAGAACATAAATAGAAAAGTAGTCATACGGAACATAATTTTATTTTCGTCGCCAATGAAAATTTCTATGACATCTTATTGAAGAAATGGATTCATGGTATCATTAGCTTACCACCTACTACAATGATTGGAAGATGCTGGTTCAATAGGAAAAATGTTCCCTTTGGGGAGTAATGAAAGGAGTTATGGAGGAGGGACTTATCGTGAAATTTGTTCTCATATTCCTGCCATATAGAATGGGAGAATAGAGGAAAATTAAATCAAATATACTTGATTTGATCTACAATAGCTTTACATTAAATATAAAACAAATCAGAAGATTTTCAAATTTCTCTCTTGTAAACGAGTAATAGCATCAGCTTTTTGGTCTTTTCAGACCAGCCCACATGGACGTTATAAGTTAGCATATGGGAGAACCATACGCGTACACTTTTGTGTATAATTGAGGGTGAAATGAGCCATCCAATTATTTGCAAAATACCAGGAAACAGCATCAATATTTAAAAAATTGCAAGTAGCCGTCAGAAATTTCAAATAGTTATAGTGAGCCATACAAATTTTTTCCTATTCTTTAAAACTTTCATTTTTTGTTATTCTCATTCCGGCTTACACTAATTTTTTGGACATGTTGCCTATTTATCTTACAGAAATATCTTATAAAATAATGCTTGCATAAAATTAATGTTGGATAAGGATGATGGTCAGGAGAGAAAAAAGAGGAGAGACTCTCCTTAGACATAGGTCTCCTTCGAAAGGGTGTGATAATTTGGATTTGTGAATCAGTCAATGCTTCCTCTTGTTAAGGAGGTCATGGCAAGTGGACAATATGTCAACCACAGAAATAAATGGAACAAGCAATGGTAAAATGTATCAAAGCAAAGCAAATAACTTCCAACTACCCGGACATTGGCCATTGGAATCCTACTTCTTCTTCTTCTGTCTGTTTTGTGGAGAAAGAAACAGAGTAGCAAACAATTCAAAGAGAAGAACTGTAGGAAAGTTTGGAAGAGGAAAAAGAGGGAGAGGTCTCCCCCCTCTGTTCCCTCTTCTCTTTGACTAACCTATCTCCTGCGTGGCTTGACGACGAAAGAAAAAGGTGGTTCTTGATAGATGGGCGACGATGGAAGCCGCTTTCAGCCCTCCATCTTGACGGCTGTGGCGATAGACAAAGACAAGAACAGCCAGCAGGCGGTGAAATGGACGGTGGATCACCTCCTCATTAACACTCATAGGGTCGTCCTCATCCATGTGAGACAGCGGCCCGCGTCCGACAACTGTAGGTACCCTTCCTTTTCATTGTTGTTCAGTTGTTTAGGAAACGTTGCGAGCAACTGCAGGGAAAGCACATAAAAAAAAGAAATTAAAATAGACTAGTAATTGTAAAGATTACTTGTTCTCGTCTTAGCAAGGATAAATATGCGAAAAAAAGAAAACATCACGAGCCAATGTAAAAGAAATTACCAACGCTACTTTCTTCCACCACTATAAGAAATTCGGATTTCCATGACAAGTGATTTGTGACAAGTGTAAAACTTGTCACAGAAAGAACTATTTATGTGACATAAATTTTTTGTTGTCACTCGTGATTTGATTTTGTGACAATAGTTGTATATCGTCATACAATTAAATCATTCAGTGACAATTTTACATGTCACAGAAATCCAATTTTATTGTAGTGCACAAGGACACTAGGGACCCGGATCTATTATTTTACGCGGTTCGAGCAGACATCTCTACTTACATAAGAGGAATCAATGTAAAATTACAAGGTCGTAACGAATAAATGTTATAGGAAGGAACATAAATCCACCCATCAAACTCGCTAGAGAAACTATTCATAAATTCAACTTACAACAATGACATAAATCACAAGTCACAGTGCAGCCATAGCGGACCAGATCTGTTGTCCCACTTTTTTTGTCCCATATTATATTTCCACCCTATTACATGTGGACCCCAGCCGGTATAAAACAAAACAGGAGCCCACATGTAATAGGGTGGGAACAGAATATGGTACAGAAATAGTGGGACAGCGGATATAGTCTCCATCCATAGCCAATTTACAGGTGCCTATATTTTTGGAATTCGTGATAGATTTTTGCCATTATATCTCATTCTAGTATCCTTCAGCAGGATTGTCAATTTCATAAATGTCTCTAAAACATCAACATTGTGTTGTATTGATCCTACTTTATGAACAATGACAAGAATAATCACTAGCTCACATCCGTGGAAGCTCTAGGCCAGCAAGCCCCTGATCTCTCACAATTCCACTAGGTTGAATGAGAGACTCCATAAAACATGTTTTCTCAAGTCCTTCAATCCGCGAGGTAAAAATTCATTGCAGTACCTAGGTAGGTAGGCAGGAGATATTGTTGTCAGTGGACCTAACAGCTAGCCACTCATCAAATCAAACCAAGTAGCTTAGCCGGTTAATGCAAGGCTGAATGACAAGCGGGAGAGAGAAGAAAAACTGCCTACCTACCACATACATTAGTTTCTGCTGACAGAATCGCGGATAACAAATTTCTCACTCATAATTTGAGTCACTTTTTGTGAGCTGAAACTAGATGCTTGTAAAACCCCAATAATATTCTTAAGAATAATCATGAAACCGCTCTTAAGAGTTTAATCATGATTGCTTCTGAACAAATATCCACAATGATCATTAAATGTTGGGTATGAGTATCACAGTTCCAACTGAAATCACAGGTTACTCGTGACAGGGAAATCATGAAATAAACTCTCTTTTTTCTCGAACAAATAAGTTCAATCAGGGAAAGCCGAATTCATATATAACTAGAGCCCCTTCTTGTCAACTTCCTTCGTTAGGTTATGTACGTGCCTGAGTCCATTTCAGTTGATTCATATCTTTTGCTATGAATATCATCGAGTATTAGCCATTGATCACTTCTTGCAGATGGTATGTCAGGTGGATTTTCCGCGACTGACACAAGTGCAGAAGCAGCTGGCGAGCAACTGGAAACAGAAATGAACCAATTATACCTCCCCTACAGAGGCTTCTGCGCTCGAAAAGGGGTATGCTAATCTTACAACACCATCTTATTGCTGTTAAATTGGCTAGATACGTGTCGGACAATTTTAAGCTTGTGTAAGAACATATAGCGTGATCTTGGCATGTAGATTGCGAATCATGTGGGAAACATGTAAGTAATTCAATACAACTTAATAGCTGTATAAAAAAAAAATCTCTCAAATAGAGAATGTGTGTGTGTATATATCTAACATGCTTGAATAGCCTCTTCAAATATAGCAAACAAAATGTTTACCTGAGATTGTCTTAAACCTTCAGATGCAAATGAAGGAAGTGATTTTGGAAGACACTGATGTCCCAAAGGCCATCGTTGACTACATAGTTGCCAACAACATCCAGAACATTGTCGTCGGTGCCTCAAATAGGAATGCAATCATGAGGTCTCGAGTTCTCTCTTCCTTCGTGTGTAGCAGCTCTCATGACATTTAAATCATCGTGAAAAGAACCCGTTATGTTTCTTTCTTGCAGGAAATTTCGCAACCCTGATGTCCCATCATGTTTACTTAAAGCTGTGCCGGACTTCTGTGCGGTGTACGTCATATCCAAAGGGAAGCCAGTAACCGTGAGATCGGCAAAGGGCGCTGCTCCTATTAGTGCTACCCCTCCGAGGCAAGCAATCATCCAGGCGAGTCCATGGCCATCACCTGATCAGGAAGACAATATTAGGCAAGTTTGTTGCAACTTGTCATGGTTGTTGCAAAACTATGAAATAACGAATCCCACTGAACTGACATACAATATATAGATAATATTTCTTAAGATAACATTTTCCTCACAAAAAGACAGCATATAAAACATACAAACATCAAAATTAATTACGGTTGAAGTTTCTGAAGTAAAAATATGTTTAGTAGTGTTACTTTTAGTTGTCGAGGTATATATATCCCCAATAGGACTCCTAGAAGATTACAAGAACTTCCATAAATTTTGTCAAGAAGACTGTGAATGGTAAGTGTCAGTGGAACTCAGGAAACATCATTCCTTCTTCTTCTTCTTCTTCTTCTTCTTCATGAATCTTAAAAGCCAACAAATAAAAGTAATTTGATGGAAATCATTGAGTAAGAAGACAGACCAATATGTGGAATGAAAGTAAACAAAATTGCAGATCTTGACATGTTGTTTCTAATTTTTGAGTAAAAAAATTGTTTCACCATGATATACTTGTGTAAAACAACAGTTGATAACCAAGATATATTTGTGTAGTCTATCTTGTTCAAAATTAATAACCAGTGGTTTAGGTTCTGACTAATTGGTTGTGTTTACCTGGACAAACAGTAGAGCACCAAGGGGGGCTTTGAGAGGTTCAGCTCCTGCATCTCCATCTCCTCAACCAGAAAGAAGGTCCTTCGAGAGGTTTACGGATCACGGAAAGATCATCCCGGCACGTGATAATAGGCCTCTCTCTACGGCTAGATCAGCACCCAACAACTTCTTTGACGGCCTTGACACTTCTAGCCGCCCGCCAAGGCTCTCTGACTTCCAGGACTCTTGTTTCTCAGACGACAGTGAGTTCCTTGGCAGCATGGGATCCATGGACTTCGGAAACTCCCTTGAACTCTCTTCTGCTTCGGGAGATAGCCCCAGGGCCTCCTCTGCTTCTTCTGCTGTAAGTAGTGAGAATGAATGTACTTAGGTCCTTCAATATTCTGCAGTTTTAAAAGTAAAAGTTTGTTTTTCTGTTTCCCTATAGGCCAACAGAGATATTGAGGCAGAGATGCGAAGGCTCAAACTAGAGTTAAAGCAGACCATGGATATGTACAGCACAGCTTGCAAAGAAGCAATCACAGCAAAACAGAAGGTAAATATCCATACGTAATTCTTGAATATTCTGAAATGTGAGAAAATAGTTCACAAATTGATTAATTATGGTGCTTGTGTGTGTAAGCATAAGTTTTTTTTTCAGACGATGCGCACCTTTATATTGAAGCTGAAAAATTATGGTGAACATATGCACGTTAATACATTTTAAACAGTGGGAACCTTTAAAATTAAAATTCATACAAAATATTGCACATGTTTGACGTTTTTAAATAGGCTAATTCGCAACCAAATACCCTGAAATTTGCCGGATCTGCATGTTGCTACAAATAAATATTAAAGTTAGCAACTTGCTACCATAAAGTATTATAATTTGCAACTAAATACCCTGAACTTTCACCGATTCGCAACTTGCTACTCTACGCAGGTAATGTCGTAAGGTTGGGTATCATTTAGAAATATGATGAAGGGTACTATGCTATGTAGTTAATAACCGATATATATCGGTTATATAACCGATATATATCGATATCGGTCCTAAACCGATTTTTTTTTTGGAAAAATATCGGTTAAATATCGGAACCGATATAATCGGCCGATATGACCGATATGTTGTGATATGTCGGTTTTGAAAAAAATCGATATATCACAGTTATGTTAGGTTTAAAGTGGGGATGGGTCCCGCGACGAGAGAGAAAAAAAAGCAGCGGAGAACTTGTTGCTGTGGCTGCTGGTACGTTTCTTCTTCTTCTTTAACTTAATATTTTCTTCTTCTTCTTCTACAACTTTCTTCTTCTCTTCTTCTTCTTCTGCAACTTTCTTATTATTCTTGCTTCTGCTACATTTTTTTCTTATTCTTATTCTGCCGACTGCTACATTTTTGTTTTCATATTAGTTGAACCGTTGAAATTGGTACTTTTTATATTTTAATGTTAGTTTTAGAATGAACTATAAACCTTTTAGTTTTAATGCTTTAAGAAACTCTTCTTGCATATTTTGTAATGCATATTTTGTAATAGATAACTATTAAAAGTATTGATCATATATAAAAGCTGTGTTTAAATGCAAACCGATATCTACCGTTATAAATCCGATATATCGGTAATATGTTAATAACTCTACTGGACCGTTATCATGAAAAAACCATTTTTAACTGCATAGGTACTATGGTTAGCAACAACATATAAGTGTAGTAAGTTGCAAATCTGGAAAAGTTCAAGATATTTAGATGCTAATTATAATAGTTTAGGGTAGCAAGTTGCTAATTTTAATAGTTTAGGGCAGAAACCAAATCCGAAAAAGTTTGGGGAATTTAGTTGCAAATTATGGGGGAATGCAAAGGCCTTTCTGATTAACCAGAAAGATAAGCATATGAAAATTGTCTTTACTTAGGTATCTTCTAAGTAGTGAAATTACAAATGATTCAGGCATATATGAGGTTAACATATGTACCTGTTTGTAGCACAACATTTATCAAGTTCTAAAAGTAGTTATTTGTGGGAATGCAGGCAAAAGAGCTTCACCAATGGAAGTTGGAAGAAGCCCGAAAGTTTGAGGAATTGAGGAGTGCAGAAGAGGCAGCTCTTGCAATTGCTGAAATGGAGAAAGCCAAGTGCAAAGCTGCCATCGAAGCTGCAGAGGCCGCGCAAAGGATTGCAGAGCTAGAGGCACAGAAGAGAATCAATGCAGAGAGGAAGGCAAAGCTCGAGGCAGAAGAGAAGAAGAAAGCACTGGATGCTCTAGCCCACACCGACATCCGATATAGAAAGTACAGCATTGAAGAGATTGAAGTCGCAACAGAAAACTTCACCGAGTCATTAAAGATTGGTGAAGGTGGATATGGGCCGGTGTACAAGGCTTGCTTGGATCACACTCCTGTTGCTATTAAGGTTTTGAGACCGGACGCAGCACAAGGAAGGAAACAGTTCCAACAAGAGGTACATTACATGTCAAATTATTCAAGGCAAAATAAATAATTTGCATACTATACCTTTAAAAAGATCTAGGAATTTCTGTATGCATTTCTAGAAGATGATTACTGAGCACATGCACCGATGAAGTATATAGTGTTAAATAAGAAAATCAAATAAATTTTCATTTGTGTCGATAGTAGGTATAATTCTTACCTTTTCCAAGTAGCAGCTGTAAACAGTTTCTTTGAATCTTTTCTTATGTCCTCTTCTTTTGATCCATTTATGATACCAAACTCATCTTCCCATCAGAACCTACCAAAACATTCATTTTGTGCATCTGTCACATATACTAACATGTCAATGTCAGGTTGAGGTGCTGAGCTGCATCAGGCATCCAAATATGGTCCTACTGTTAGGCGCCTGCCCTGAGTATGGATGTTTGGTTTATGAATACATGGATAACGGAAGCTTGGATGACAGACTCTTCCGTCGTGGAAACTCTCCGACGATACCATGGAGTGTGAGATTCAAAATAGCTGCAGAAATAGCTACTGCACTCCTGTTCCTCCATCAGACAAAACCTGAGCCATTAGTCCACCGAGATCTCAAGCCAGCAAACATTCTCCTGGACCGGAATTACACGAGCAAGATCAGTGACGTCGGGCTAGCAAGGCTAGTCCCACCGTCTGTTGCAGACACCGTGACGCAGTACAGAATGACGTCAACTGCCGGAACATTCTGCTACATAGACCCTGAGTACCAGCAGACCGGAATGCTCGGGACCAAGTCGGATATATATTCCTTGGGGATAATGTTGCTCCAGATAATCACGGGTAAGTCACCTATGGGCCTCACTCACCACGTGGAGAGAGCGATCGAGAAAGGACAATTTAAGGAGATGCTTGATCCGACGATCAACGACTGGCCGGTGGAAGAGGCTCTGGCGTTTGCTAAACTCTCTCTGAAGTGTGCAGAACTGAGGAGGAAAGACAGGCCTGACCTGAGTACGGTCATCTTGCCGGAGCTCAACCGATTGAGAAATCTCGGGCATGCATATAATTCCAAGAAAAATTATGGCGGCACTTTTTCCGGACCGCGCTCATACAACTCACCACCGCAATCACAACAGCGATCACGGACGCCTCTCAGCCAGGTACAGTTTTGATATATTTGAAGCTGAAACAATGCTTCATCATAAGAAAATATTTCAAATACTGCTTAACTGATGATTAAACTTAGCCCGTCTTCTTACGCATATAGGAACAACAAAGGAGTGGTGAATATGTTCGTGCACAATGGATGTCAGCTCCTGACAGCTGAGAGCTAGCGGCATGCTATATATATCTACTGAGTGAATGTTGAATTATAAGTAGGCAGTCAGAGAAAAGAGAGAGAAGGTTGGTGTATGTCAAAAATTTTGTTTTTTATAAACTAAATGTGTTGTAATTTAATGGTTATTCTTCGTGTTTAGTTTGAAATTGGTCACTAGTGAGACCCGCTCCCACGCTCTATGATGTGACCAATTTCAAGTGTATGTATATCAATATGAGTCATCATATATTGACTTGCACACAGGGTGTGTTAGCTCAAAGTGGTTGGTATGTAGGGATTTTTCTAATGGACAATGTTCAAATTCTACACACAAAAAATCACTATTTTCTAGGAAATTTTCTTTTTGAGCTAAGCCCCAAAGCGACTTAGACTCGGGCGTAGGGTGGACGAAAGCCGCAAAGTGACACTATGATGGCACATTTCGCACGTACCCACCGGGCACAGAGATAATGCACTTCTACACGTTACGCGGCGTTCAACGTTGTTCGGCGCGTTCCACAGATCAATGCTTCTCGCGACTCAGCGGTTTTGTCTGTTCTGCGACTCTACGTGTTCGGCACGTCTTGCAGTTCTACAATTTCACGCGTTCTGCGAGCTTTTTATGCTCCGCGTGTTCAGCGGCTTCGTGTGTTCCGAGGGGTGTTTTGTTCTATTGTTGTCGTTACTACTCTTAGTGGAGCTGTTCAGCGTCGTAACTACCACAGCGCGTTCCACAGATCAATGCGTCTCGCGAGTCGCGACTCAGCAGTTCTGTCTGTTCTGCGACTCCGCGTGTTCGGCACATCTCGCAGTTCTGTGGTTTCACGCGTTCTGCGAGCTTTTCGCGCTTCGCATGTTCAGTGGTTGTGTGTGTTCCGTGGGGTGTTTTGTTCTATTTTTGCCGTTACTGCTCTTAGTGAAGATGTTCAGAGTCGTAACTACCATATTTATATGGAGTTACTACTGTAACCATTCACTTAATAGAGAGTTATTTCCTAGTAATCCGTACACGTTGTTAATGGAAAGTTAAGTTTGCTAGCGATTAGCTCCCCTATATAAACTTTTTGTTTTTGCCCTTAGTGAAAAAAACAGAAGAGTATATGCAACCCGAGAGAAAGAAAGAGCAACAATAAGAGAGTACATTGTCCATATTTTGTCCGACATCAAGACGCTGACAAAGGAACGTTCCAGAAGTTCATCTAAACTTGTTGGTTGCTCGGAGGGGATCGATGAAAAGGATCGAATATCGTTTTGAGCAATAGTGATCTTCATCACCCCAACAAGAAATTCTTTCAACAGATTTTAGATTTCTCAAAAACTGTGTTCTCAGCAACTTTGTTGCAGTTTCTTTGCTCTTATTAGCAAATTTTATTGCTTGTTTTAACAGCGGCTAAACCGCTTTTAGTGCTTCCGGCTTCCGCAAAGAATTTGCAAGTTTACTTATTGTAATTGCCACATCCGTGATAAAAGATTGTAAAAGACTTAGTGCAGATTTCCATACTATCTATAACAAGGACCAGGCTGAACCTTTCAGGAGAGTAACGAACTTTAGATTTCAAGAGGATGGACAACTGATCTAATGAATTTATACACGTTCTCTAACAAGAGTATAGGTAACTAATCAAGACTAAAACCCTAAATTTGATCTATGGAATATGCATTGGCCAACATACGAAGGCTACTAGGTAACAACTCTACATTTAAGTACTACAAGGTACACATTAGCCATCAGTATATTAGTAGATATTCCTTATACCTGGTACATTTTAACACAAAAATTCAGTTACTAGATATTTTAAGAAGGCGTGCTTTGCTCTATGAGCTATGTTGTATTGGGAGCTAGGCGAGACGAGACAACAAGCCACCCACCTCGCCTAGGCGTGCCTAGGCGCCCGCCCAGACATTTTTCTGCAGAAAACTGCTGGAATTCACACCAGATAGCTCTATGATAGTTCATAGTTTAGATTCTTCACAAAGCTACAATTATTTGCTGAATATCAATCATTCTTTATATGAAATACTTATTAAATAGTCAAAATTTAAATAAATAGATTTCTAATTCATCTTTACCTTTCAATCAGGTGCACTTTCTCACATAACTTCAGAATCCAGCAGCAGCAACAACCGCCTAAGCAACAACCGCCTAGGCGATTCCCCTGGTCGACCCTAGGCGTCCATCTCCAAACATGAAAAATATTTTCCCAGGTCGAGGCGCCCCCGTGACAACATACTCTATGAGCAAACATTATATCTCAACCGAAAGAAGCCCATAAACTACGTCTCTAAGCAAAGATGATAATTAATGAAAGAGGTGGAATAATTCATTACGAACATTTCTCAATTGTACCTCATTGAAGTCCACTCTCTCCCAAACCCCTCGCCACCATGCATGCCTTCATTTCTTGCTAACCAAGCTTGATGATCCAATGTTGCTTGCCGGTCATCGGCCAAGTATCCAGCCTTCCTTCTAATTGCTGCTGCACCAATTCCTTTTGGTAATTTGTCGGAACATCCTGTTTGCACTGTTCTCACAGCACCACCTCGCCCGACGACTCCCCCGGCCATGCCGCCCACGCAATCACCCCACTAACTGTTCTGCAATGACCTTCACATTTGTCGGCTTCTGCAATATGCTATAAGGACTGCTACCTCACTATGTGCTAGATAAGGCAAGGATGATATAAATATCACCTGCATTAAACCAAGAGTTTTAGTCATTTTACATAAGTGGATTATAGCACAAACCCTTTCTTTTGTATGTTTTATAGAAACTCCACCACTATATGCTCAAAAGAGTGTTTTTCACATCTTTTCAAATTAGTAAAATCGATGTAGATGCTTATATAAGTAGGCTATAGATAATATCGAGTTCATAAATGTCAATACTTACAATATTGTATATCGCTACCTATGCATACTATTGAATGTTACCCCAATTCAATATATTGTATGTGTATGCCATTTTGGTTATGCCTATCCTCTGGAGAAATATTGGTGTAGCTACTGATTGTCGAGTACAAAAGCAAACATCACTTGAAAAGAGTAACAAGCAGGAGCTTAAAAGATCTAGACGAATGACCAATAGCATCCACATTCTTGATGTTTGGAGTCTTTATCTGCCATTTACTATTTGGGATAAATGTACAATAGAAAACTTAATAGCATGGACAGAGAAAGAGTATAAGAGAGAAGTAAAATGAAAACAAAAATGTCCATATGAGTACTGATTTGCTCGTGTGATGAGGAGGTACTAGTGTTTAAGTTCCATAATACTTGTCATAAATGTTAGACGAAGAAAAGAAGAAACAGGAGAAAAGTTAGGTTTTTCATATGAATCGTAAAATAATTTTTACAGATACATATATAGGTCTCAGGCTTAACCCTAAAGGAATTTGGATTCTTTTTTCGGAATTCTGCAGTCTTCATCACCTGACACGACACAAGACAGCACACGAGATAGCTTCTGGTGACCCTGGCTGAATAAATCCAACTTTTGGATCAAAATTCCTGTCATGATGGAAATTCTAGTACCAGCAGACCAGAATTCTGTTTCGGGTCTGATCTTTTCTTCTTCTTTCTGTTGCACGGCTCATGTTATTCCTCTTGTCATCTGCACTATCCCTCAAGTGAACTATAGATAGCACTCATATGAAGCTTTTCAGGAAGAATCATGGACCAGAAATACCTTTCATGAATGTAAAGCAGATTCAAGACAATTTCTTTAAATTCTCTTATATGGCCTCAGTCTAAGAGTGGTGCATTCACTTTGATCAGTCCATTACACTTTTCAGTTTACAATGATCGAAAAGGATCACTGTGTTTACATGAAGGGTTAAAACAAAGAATTTCTGACCCTGTATACATTGATGAATCGGAATTGGGTCTGATCCTATCCCTTCTTTGATGTCAGTTATTCCTTGTGTAGACCACAAAGGATGAAAACAACAAAACCTTCCCATATATCATTGGTTTAAACCAAAATATGCAAGAGGAAGGGCTTTAAGCCTTGACCATGTGGTTAAAAACCACATGTTCTAAAAAATTGAGCTACTCCAACTTCAAATGTGAACTAGTACAAGTTTCATACAATTATCACCTATACAGTATGATAGAATTAATTACCCTACTATAAAGAAACACGGTTAACATAAACAGGTGATTAATAGAAAAATGGATAGACATGGTGGGAAGAAAATGCACATTAAGTATTAAGAACAAGGGAAAGTGGTGGTGTTCTTGACACGTTGGAATGACAAATGAGACCAAGTAGCAGTGTGCCTACATTAGGAAAATCAAATCAGCTCATCTGGTTTTCTAATATCACTTGTGTCATGACCTGAAACCCAAAGTACATTAGATCTTATCGCAACTTCTGATGCTGATTTTTTTTTCAGGTACAATCATACGACCACATGATAATTAACAGCGCACAACCACAATTAAATAGTATCCATAACCTGTCTCTGATACTAAAATTCACATTCTAAATATAGAAACCTCAATGATTGATACCCAAATCAATATCCTTTAGCACGTGAACCATAGTGGGATAGGAGGTAGGAAATTTTCACTAGCCTTTCTCTTGCAAGGTTTTCTCCCAGCTCATCCTGACTTCCCTATAGAAAACATCAAGAAGATTATTTCCCTGAGGCTTCATCTGTCATAGTCATCTTGAAACTTCACAAGTTGAGAAGTGTCACTAAAAAGTTATAGTGCAAGTGTCACTAAAAAGTTGTTTATCTTTCAAGTCCCCCCCTCCATTTGACACACACATTGAGGGGATTTTGTAGTTTATAAATATTAAGAAGAGTATTTCCTCCCAAGTGTCACATTTGGCAATCTTCTTGAATCTTGACAAATAGTGAAAGTCGTATTGTTAAATGTGAACCATCCAAGGCAGTCTACAGTTGGATAATGAAGGGCCTGACTCCAACCAAAATGTTGTTCCTTGGAATCTGGATATCTCAAAACCTATGTCGCATGGACGGGCGATAAGGACGCGATATGGATACATGATACTGACATTTTCAGAGGGTACAATAAGTAGTCACCTACTTTGCATGAATATGGACTTTGATACAAGAGTATGGGGTATAGACTACAGATACGGACACCATTGTTGCAACATAGCTCATAGCTGATCCAATAACATTCTCTTCCACTCAAAGAATACTAATGAGGTACTTTAAATTTCCATGAGGGAAACTATTGATTCTTAGCCAAGGTTCGCAATATCCGTATCGGATTTCGTATCAGTATTGAATTGGTATTGGACTCTTCTGTGAGTCAGGATCAACGATATTGACACTATCGGTTGTTTTGGATCGGACTACTAAATTTTTTTTAGTATCGGAATGCAAATAATTTTAAGTAAATTATTAAAATTTTCAATTTTTGATATATTTAGGCATAATTTTTAAATATTTTCTGTGTTGTTTCTTAGTACTTTTGAAATTGAATAAAATAATAGTGGCCATTGTTAATTGGTTACCTGCGATAAATATTTTTTCTTCATTTACATATTTTTACATCCTTACTATGCTTTTACAACCTTGTAGATTGGTATTTTTCCGTTCAATTTTCTCTCCCTAGAAAGAGACCTTGAACGTTGTAAGCGGTCAATATTGGTAGCAGTCTGTGTCGGATCGGGATATGCCAAACCATATTTGTATCGACGGATACTGCAAACTATGTTCTTAACATAGACATTTATGGTACCTTTTCTTCGAGGGAAATCATTTATGGTAGTGAGGGTCGTTTAGCAAATCCAATTCCCACAAGATTTTCACAGTATACATCCCCATACGTTCTCTCTATAACTATGTGATCTCTTGAAAAAATAACTCGCAACACCATGACCATCTATTACTCTATACTTATATTCATCTTGACTGAAGAAGTACATCAAGGATGAAACCAACATAAGAAAGCTAGCATCATTCCGGTTTCAGCTTGTGGACGTTAATCGAGCACATTATAGTAGTGTATTCGTTTGGTTTTGTTCTATCAGTTATAGAATCCTCATGCATTTTGTCACTGTACACCAGTGGAGGTATCAATCATCAACCAATAATTTCGAAAGAACAATCACCGCAGTTTGTTTACCCTCATCTAATCCTATGAAGCTTTTCTTTTCTTTTCCTTCAGGTCTGCTATGTAATGGTGTTTCATTGGTTTTGGGGTGTTTTTGAACCAACCGTTTATGAAAACTCCTGTTTGGTAATTTTTATGAGGCGCTGGTTTTGGTCGGCTCAAAAATCCCCCAAAACTAGTGTAATGGTGACTTTATAAACACCCCAAATCGGTGGATTTTGAGCGGTTTTATTAATTTTATTTCATTTATTCTTGTAAAAGCATTTCTAAACCGCTCGTTACCAAGCATGAATTAGATTGGTTTAAAATCCGCTACTTAAAACCACTCAAAACCGAGCCTCTCATAACCGTTCATAACCGATACTCTAAAAACACCTCAGAACCGCTACTCCCATAATTGACTAATTACGTATATTTATGAACAGAACAGAGCAAAATCTTAAAAGAAAGCATTCCCAATGCCGCCACTATGCAACAAATTATGAGCAATATTATCCCTAAGCTTGCAGCGCACTCACCGATCTTACAGCGTTCTCGGCAACCATCTCATCGTTCACGAGGTCGAACCCCGCCTGCTCCGACCCCACCTCCTCCTTCCTCGTCTCGCAAATGTTGTGCAGCATGCAACACGCGCCGAGCACCACGGGAAGGTCCTGCAGCTTCGCCTCGGTCCTCTTCTGCAGGCACCCCACGTCCCTCACCTCCTCTTGAGCCTCGTGAACGCCCCACTGGCGACGTCCCTCGCCTCCCCGACCCTCTCGCTGAACGCGTGCTGCGTCCAGGTGAGGTTCATGTGTGAGGAATTTGGGCATGAGGAGGTGCCGAGGCCGAGGCGCTTGGAGACGAAGCGGAGGGGCTCCCCCGTGGCGAGGCGGAAGAGGCGGACGGCGACGCGCTGGCGGATGGGGATGGCAGCTCGGAGGGCGGTGTCCGCCTTGGCGACGGCGGGGGAGAGCTCGGCGGAGAGGAAGCCGAAAGTCGAGCGGAACATGCGGAACTCGCGGCGGTAGCCGGCGTCGGGGAAGTCCGGGTGGCTGACCTGGTCCCACCACGCGCGGGACCGGTTCTTCACCCCCAGAGCCGGCGCTGCGGATTGCTGCTGGTGCTGCTACTTCCTTCTTCTGAGCGGCGCTTCTTTGTCTGCTGCTGCTGGTGGTGGTGGTGGTGGTGGTGGTGGTGGTGCTCTTTCAGTAGGAGGAGGAGTCTGAGACGAAGAAGAAGGGATTGGAATTGGATACGCGAACATCGCGAGTGGGGAGAAGTTGTAGAAGGACAAATCTTCTTCGAGAAGGTTAATTTTAGTTCAATATAGAGCGAGTTTGTTGTTGAGATGGAGAGTGAAAGCAGAGGTTTATAGTTGGCTAATTATATGCGCACTCCATATTTTACTTTAGGCTAGATCAATTTTTTTTTTTTAGTTATTTAAAAAATTGTCATCGAAAAAATTGTTTCAAGCTAGTCCAATTTTTTTATGATTGTCAACAAATTTGACAGTCATTCTTATTATTGACAATCCTCCTTTGGAAGGACTGTCAAAAGTTTTAACAGACCTTGACGATGAGGGGAGGGAAGATGCGGACGAAGGGGAGGATGGAGGGGTGGTCGCGGGAGTCGACGGAGGATTGGAGGCGGGACTTGGCAATGGACTCAAGTTGGGAGCTGAGCTCGAGAAGCCAGGACTTCTAGTTGGGGTCGGAGTTGAGGTAGTGGGAGTCGATGTCGAGGAATGTGCGGACGGAGTCGGCGGCGGAGGCGCGGAGGCGTAGTTGCAGGAGGGGAGGGCGGAGCGGGCAGAATCTAGGGATTTGGAGTGGAGGAGGGAGGCGTCAAGGCAGGAGAGGGTGGAGTGGAGGTGGGACTGGGCGAGGTCGAGGTCGCGGCAGGAGGTGTTGTCGACGAGGAGGGAGGAGAGGAGGGGATCGGAGTCGGAGCAGGCGAGTGAGAGGAGGGGGAGGGAGGAGCGGAGGAGGGAGAGGAGAAGGCAATCGAGGTCGGGACGGTGGGAGAGGAGGAGGTCGAGGGAGCGTTGGTGGGCGACGCACTAATGGAGTAGGCGGATCATGGCGCCGACATCGGTGAGGGAGCGGATGCGGGAGAGGGTGTCGGGGTCGTCGAATGAGGTGGCAGCGGCGCTGGCGGCCACGAGACCCCCCCCCCCCCCACCTCGTCGTTTTCCTCCTCCTCCTTCTCCTCCTCCTCCGCTTCCTCCATGTGAGACCCGTCTCACTATTTTAGTATTATTGTATTTTATCGGGTATATGTGTGTTATAGCTGTATATGGCTTCCCGTGTAATTTATGGATTTTCTAGTTACTTTCATGTAATTTCTAGAATTGTGAATAGTGCTAGTCACCCTTTGATATATATATCCTTCCATTTCTCTCTCCTCCTCATTCTTCTTCTTTACCTTCTCTTTCTTCAATTTCTTCTCCCTCTCCTCTCCTCTCCTCTCCTCTCCTCTCCTCTCCTTGGCCGAACCCTAGCCCGAGCCGTGAGCTTACCTTGGGTAGTAGTAGTAGTAGTAGTAGTAGTAGTAGTAGTAGTAGTAGTAGTAGTAGTAGTTTAGTAATGGGTTTAGGCAAGTACATCTTGCCAATGAGAAAGAACTTGCTATATTACATTTATTTAGCTTCATTGCATTTTTATTGCTCTATATTATTCTCTATGAGTTTCTCTACATGTTTACTTCTTGTTATTTTCGGTTTTGATGCCTTGGTAGGAGTATATCTGAATTCTAAGTTTTTGGGTGTTCATGAGTTTACTTGGTTTTGATCTCTTAAATCTTGATGTTTTCAAAAACCAGTAGTTTCATGTTGATGAGCACTTGATTTCATGCGATTTTGAACTTTACTTTGCTGGATTCGGACTAGAAATGAGGATTTCATGGAGAAAATAAGTTTTCAGACTTGAAACTTTTTCCATGACTGAAACTTGTTGTTCTGGGACGAAGAAGTTTCATGCACCCCGCTTGGTATGAGGCCTGGACTTCTCGCTCCAAGTCAGCATGCGGCCATCTTGTTGGGCGCATGACTGAATCTGCACATGCGCTCCTTGGCCAAATACATAAAACTTGAATGAATGAAAGTTCTCTAAGTACAAAAGATTTTATGCGGCCGAGGGAGCATGCGGCTGAGACGTCCATGCAGCCTGGAGTTATGCGTTCCTCTTTCCTTTGAAAGTATCACTCAGCATCGCCTTGGCACGACTTTTCATGATTTTGTCTTTTCCTTCTGACTCCCTTTTCTTAACCAGTCATATCGGTCACTTCTTTGACACGGCCAGTCACATCAATCACTTCTTTGACCTTGTATTTATTGCTTGTCACTCACAGTGTCCTGAGGAGTGGACTTTGCATCTTGCATGCGGCCAGCTCTCCCATGCGGCCAGTGTGCTGCATGCAGCCAGCTCTTGCATGCGACCAGCTTACCCCATGTGCCTATGATACTTGTAGTAGCTTAGCTTCTTATGATTTGTTATCTTATGGTTTAACTGTTTCCATTATTTAGCCTATTCTGTTTAATTGTTATGGATGCATGCTTTCTCTAAATTGCTTATAACCCGATTTGTGATAACCTACCAGAACCTGAAATTCTCTAAAAATAAATTATATTGACACTGTTAATCTTGAACTCCCGACACCTGATATGTACTGATACTCCTGATAGTTGCTCAACGAAGCGCACTCCTGACATGCTAGAATTAAACATCGATTGTATTGACACTATTAATCTTGAACTCTGGATACCAGACTTGCCATGATATTCCAGATAATAGCTCGTCATATCGAGTTAACCTGACATGTACCGATACTTCTGATAGTGGCTCGACAAAGCGCACTCATGAGATGCTAGAATTTTCTGAACTAAAATGCTTGAATTGATAAGATAAATTCCCATGGTTGATTTGATTGCTCATGCCCTGAATGTACTTGTCAAGCTACTGTCATGTCCTGTCCTGCAGCATGTCTAAGACAAATTCGTGAGCACCACGGTTAGGAATTCTTAATAACTTATTCAGGATAACAACTATAATAATGAATTAGAGGCATCTAGAGAGATTTTTTGGCTACATGCAATCCCGGTATCCCAGCGACACCTGGTAGATTTTTTCACTCTTCGTTCCCGATATACGTATTTAGAACGTATTTTTTCCTGCCTATGTTATTTATTTATTTTACGTTAATTAGGATGCATGCCATGGAGACTAGACCCATTCTTTGGTTCAATTAGACTCATTGTTTAATTGTTGGGTTGGTTTGGTCATGAGTTGAACCCATGGTCTAAACCTCAAACCCTAGCTATATAAGCCAACTTATTTCTCTCTCTTCCCTCATTTCTCTCATTTTTCTCCTCATTTCATTTCTAGGCAAGTACACCTTGCATGACATAGAAAAAACTCTTTGATTTTAGTTTTTTCTCTTTACTTGTATTTTATTAGTCTATTATTTGTACATTATAATTCTAAATACTTTTAATACTTGGAGTTTTCGGTTTTGATAGATAGATTCGTGTAGATCTAGCTTTTTGTTAAGATTTTTCATGGGTTCCAAAAGTTTTTCTTGGTTTTGATATACTAAAATATGGTATTTTAGAAAACCAGTTTTTGTAGTTAATAGAGCATTCTATTTTAGGCGTTTTGGCTTTTGGTTCACTTGATTTGGAGTTAAAATAAAGTTTTTATGGAGAAAATAATTTTCAGTTTTTGGAGTTTTTTGCCATGGCTGAACTTGCTGTCTGGGGAAGACGAAGTGCTCATGCGGCCAGCACCATATGCGGCAGAGAGTGTTATACGGCCTGAGTGCTATGCGGCCTGAGCTCTGTGCCGCATATACCTTCCAGCATGCGTCCATCTTGTTGGATACATGACTGATTATTACACAAAGTATTCTAAGTGACAGAACTCCTTGTGTTTTACTCGCTGAACGAATGAGAAATTCGCTAAGTCCAAGAGACATCCATACGACAAGCATAAAATGCGAAAGTGACTATGCACCTCTTCTCTTGTGGACACATAACCCAGTTTTGCTCTTGCATATTTTTTATGAGTTATCTTTTCTTCCCGACATACTTTATGGCTGGTCACATCCATCACTTCAGTCACTTCTCTGACACGCATTTAATGCACGTCACTCAACACTTGTCCCAAGGAGTGGACTTTGCCCTATCATATGCGACACTGATCCTATGCGGCCGAGACTTCCTATGCGGCACTGACCCATATGCGACCGACTTTCCATGCGGCACCGACGCATATGCGGCCGACTTCCTATGCGGCACCTGTCTATGTGGCACTGACTCTATGTATCCCTGATTCTCATGCGGCCTATGTGCACGTTTTACTATTTTGCTTGGTTTGAATGCTTTATTGAATTTTTGTGATTCCATGTATGATTTCTAATGATTGTTAATGTATGTAAACGAAGTGACCATGTCTTAGACCTGAATATGTGCTAGAACCTATGTGATTACCAATGATTGGTAGCTTGACTCGACTATTGGTATCCGTGCTGATACACTTACTACGTGCTATGTGTTCCTACTTACTAAGTGCTTCTACGTGATTATGTTACATGTTTCACACCGAGGTGGGCCTATGTGCTAAGCGACATGTGATATGATATAATTTCTCCAGCATGGATATGATAGTTGGTCAATAACCAAGCGTGGCTAGGATTTGTTTGACTAGTGCATCACGCTGGGGTGAATCCAAATTGAACTGCAAAGTGACAAAGCGGATTCGCATATAGCGTGTCCGTACTACGGTACGACATATAAGGGGAGTAACATGTGACCACGCCATATAATTCTAGCTAACCGTAGGGTTAACTAGGAAAATAAAACATGTAGAGCATTGGGAGGGACAAAATTTCGAGATCGTGCTTAACTAGCCAACATCAATTATTATATGGGGAGTGAAGGCTGACCACCATGGATATTGTTTAAATCCTCATTAGTTGATGGCAATATTCGATTATTATATTGTACTATGTGTTCTATATAATATTAGCATGGTGGCCTTACGAGGGACCGGTGCATACTACTATGTGCTATACGGCGATTCATGGCTCGGCTAGCCCCTGCTAGAGCATGGTTCGATATGAGAATTCCTATTATATGCATATATTTTTGGGATAACCCAGACTCCGCCTTGTAAGCCGTATAAGTGATTGACCGATTATGTAACTGAACTTGATTGGACATTGTACCTTCTATTAAATAGTTTAGGGACATGGACTATCATGGTGCAATGGTTTAACCCTTGTCCTTGTTTTATTGTAGGATTAAATTATTGTATCTGTAATCCCCCTGATTTTCAAAAAAATTGATAATATGGAATTTTCCCCAATTTACTGTAATTTTTTGATATTTTTCTGGAATTAAACTAAGGTGTTTTAATAATTAAAGGATTTTTTTAATTGATAATAAATAATAGTAAAATATTATGAAAATAATATTTTATGGTTTAAAATAGAAAACTAGAAATATGGTAATTTTCCGGGAATTTATTGGACCCCGGATGAATTTTTAAACACCTAATAACTATTATTAAGTAATTACTTATTTATTTAATTAATAAGATAATTATTTATATAAACCCATCCGGCCCAACCCAGCAGCCCGGCCCATTCTTTCGGCCCAGCCCGCTCCCCTACCGGGTCGGGTCGGGTCCACCCGCCGCCCGACCCGTCCACCCGCAGACCCGCGAACCCGAAAACTCCTCTCCTCCCTCCCCGACTGTTCAGCTCCGCAACCGCCGCCGCCCGCGTCGCTCCGGCTACCGGAACGTTCGCCGCCGCCGCCCGATGGCATCCCCGACCCTCCGCCTCCTCTCCCCGCTCACCGACCGCCCCACCAGCTCCCCGCTCTCCTCTATATAACCCTCCGCGCCGCCCTCCCTGAACCCTAGACAACCGCCAACCGAACCCTAGCCACTCCCAGCTCCGGCGAACCACCCTCCAGCGCTGCCGCCTGCCGCTCACCCCGCCGAGGCCAGCCCGCCCTAGCCAGCACCCGCCACAGCTCGAGGATCCCAGCATCTCCACCGGCCGACCCGCCTCAGTCTCCCCAAGCTCGACCCGCCCGGCTCCGTCACCAGAACTCCCCGCCCGCGACGCCTTGCCACCCTCGCTCTGCCTCCTCGCCGTGGCCGACGACTCAGCACTGTGCTGTCTCCGCCGTGTCCGCCAGCAGAAGACTCGAACACGGACACAGAAGCCTCTGCCCTAGAACCCTAACCCTAGTTGTAGACTCGTGTCGGACACAACTCGAGATACGAGGAATTCGGTTTTTGAAGCCCAGTTCAGGTACCCGTAACTTTTGACTCGTAGCTCAGAATTCGATTCCGTAAATTGTATCGCGTAGCCTGTATGACCCTCTCGGTGCCCGGACAAACCGCTCGGGGCATCGCGTCCTGTGGTGATCGCACACCCCGATCCAAAAACAGGAAAAACCAGACCCTGTTTCACCCTGGAATCGAGTACGCCCCGCCAAACGGGACGACTTGGTCGCGTGCGGTCTTCACCGATACGTGAGCGTCGTTGATACGGACGTGCGGGCTTTCGCAGAAGCTGATTCGGATGTGCGTGCACACCGAAATCAGTGCGTATCCGCGGACACCGCCCCGTATCCGTACTTTCTGTTTCTTGCTGTAACTTAGTGTACACAAGTCAGATCGAGACGAAACTTGCGCCATTGGACTCGTAGCAATACGCTGGTCCTGTGAGCCAAGTTTGGTTCGATTCTGAGAACGTTGACAAAATCGTGTGTCGTGGGCCCCACAGGCTCCATCCAACAGGCGATTTTGAGAACGGCTCATCGAAATCCAATTCTGGAAGTTCCGTTGGGTTTGTATCATCGTTCCTGACCTGTTGACACTAAGTTTGGTAAATTTGGAGACCTTTGACCCTGACACATTTTTCGGTGCAAAGCGGGCCCACATCTGGACCCCGTCTTGACCTGAAAATGACGTTTTTGCCCTTGTCTCCAAATTGGACTCAAGGACAGGCGATCCTAGCTAATTAATATTTTCTGGATCTGATGGTGATGTTTGTTTCAGCAGCCGGAGTACTGCCTGCAAATCCAGCTATTGCCAGAGCTACACTTGGAGCTGAAAATCCAGGCAAGTGTACATTGCCATAAATGCAGTTTAATAATTCATTTTCTCTAGATTTATTTTCTTGTGATTGTTGTACTTGCTCAACCCTAGGGCCGTGTGACTTGCTTAGCGTCCGATCATAGTCGGGTGCCAACACCGTACGCGGGGTTGGGCAATGTCATTTAGAGATGGATATCGTGACATTTATATTCTTGTACTTGCCCTATCAAGTACTTATTACCCAGGACACCTGACACAGAGCATGAGACAGGATCTTCCTGAAATATTCAAGGTGATTCTGTATAGGATACAGGTTTATGACATAGACATGACATTCCTAGATGTTATATTCATAGACATAGTATGACTCACTGCATTAGAGATGATTTTACGTGACATGAACATGAGGCATCGTGGACATGAGACGTAAGATTACATTTGGGTGGGGAGAGACACGCAGGCTTCAGGCTGATCATATAAATATAATTCATAGTAAACACATAGTAAAATACATAGTATAGCTGCTACCGGCTCCCCGACACAGAGCTTGTAGTGGTATCAGCCTAAGTTTTAGCGATGCTCTCAACTTGCATTTTACATAGATGGTTATATAGTTAACCCTATTGTTTCATTAACTGCTTTACTGCATTTATTTTGGCTTGTGCTTTCTTGTACCTTGCTATGTCCCCTGAGGACCTGGATCCGGATTATGTCCCCAGGATTTGCAGACGAGGTTTATCCAGAGGTCTACGGAACAGGTGCTCTTCACGGAACAATACCCGTAGCTGAGGACGAGGTGATCGCTGAGGACTTCTCCTGAACCATTGCTTCGCCATGCTCAGTCGTTATTTCCTGTTTAATTAAACTCTTTAATTTTTGTTTATGAGATCATTGTACCAGACTTATATCGGGTTGTTCCCCGAATACTTTGCTGAGACTGGATGTTTAATTTACTTTCTTTATTGCTGTTGATTTATATTCTTTTCTGTGGATGAGATTAGTTCTGACTTATTGTTATAGACCTTATATACAACTTAAGTATGCCCGATGGATCCATTAAATTGGGTTTGTCCATCGGTGTATGCTGCTGGCCATATTCACACATCCAGTCCCTCGGTATTTTGGGACTGGGGCGTGACATGGTTTTTGTGGTGGCCCATGCAGGTCTACGACTAAATTGTTCGGTTTCAACTTAGGGACCGAACAGACCTGCAATAAGATAGGATAAGTATTTAGGATCTCATCCACTTGCTTGAAAACGTTCTTGATATCTGTATCGTACTCGAATTAATTTTTGCTTTGCATCCTGCCTTGAATCTTGTGCGCTTCTTATATTTTATTTTGGATGCAGAAAGATGGATCCAAGAATTGAAGATGAAATTCCTTTGAGTACGCCACAAGACGCTGTGGTTACCTATGGAGATGGAGTTACACTAGAGAACAGAGGGCAATCCTCTCAAGGTGGTCAAGCTGAACATCATAACTCAAGGTTCAGGCGCGATGATATCCCACCTCCGCCTCAGTTCCCTCCACAGATGCCTGTCTTTCCACCAGGGCAAGCAATGGACGGACAACAGATGTTCCAGATGTTTTATGCCATGATGCAAGCCCAACAGCAAGTTCAACAGGAGGCACATCGTCAGGAGGCAGAGTACCTAAGAACCAGCCTAGTAAACGCATTGGAGCAAGTGAACCCACAAGCTAGGCGACCAGCGACGGGATCTATCACTGATTTCCGTCAACTCAAGCCCCGTACCTTTTCGGGCAAGGAAGGACCAACTGAAGTTCATGAGTGGCTCACCAACATACAACACCAGTTGGAAGCAGCTGAACTTCCAAGAGAACGTTGGATGACCGCCGTCAGGATGCAGTTGACGGACAATGCTCATCATTGGTGGATATCTGAAGAGACCAGGCTCGGACCAGACCGAGTCACTTGGGAAGAGTTCTCCAGACTCTTTCAAGAGATGTACATTCCGGCCATCGCTCGATCAGAACTAAGGGACAAATTCAATCGCCTCACTCAGGAAGCTATGACGGTGGAAGAATACAATGCCGAGTTCATTCGTCTGAGTCGCTTCGCACCTACCTTGATCTCTACAGAAGTAGAGAAGGCCGAGAAGTTTTTCGACGGACTCAACATCGAGCTACAGAAATTGATTGGATCTGTCGCACCCACTTCGTACTCGGACGTTCTCGCTGCAGCCCGACGCATGGAACGCGTCACCAGGAGAGAAACCAGTCTAAAGCGGCCTACCCCATCAGCAACATCCAAAGTACCACAAGAAGAAGCTGCAAAGAGGCCTCATATACACCAGCCACCCAGAGTCTCTCCGCAGACATTACCTACATGTCAATACTGTGGCAAGGTAGGCCATACTGAGAAGGACTGCAGACGCAAGTTGGGATTATGCTTGATTTGCGGGACCAATCAACACTTAGCCAAGGATTGCCCTTATCATCGAGGAGGAGCACCAAGAGCAAACCAATAAACTCTACCAGCACCAGGAGGGAATCAACCAAGGCCACCATTGGCACCACAAGCAGCACTTTTCCAACAAGCCCAGCAGCAGCAGCAGCAACAGAGGAATCCACCAGGACGCGGGCAAGCCTTCGCGATGACTTTGGGAGATGCGCAGAACCATGGAGTTGCAAATGCGCGTAAGTTTTTGTAGTTTCGTTTCTAGCATTTCTATAGTTCGTGCCTATTGGTTCGTGACCCTAGCCTTACCCTGATAACCTTAACCTGATAACTTTAACTTGCTAATAATTGATAACCTAGTTTTGAACTTGATAAATTGTTAACCTAATATGTTTTGAAAAATAACCTGGATTTATAAAAACTGTAAAATTTCCCACATTTGGGAAATTGCATAACATTTAATGCTTAGGGAAATAATTTTCCTAGGTATTACTCTCCACCTTGAAATTCTTTAATTTTGATGTGCTTCGAACAAATGGTTGTAACCGTGTCATCTCTGTTGACCGGTTATTCTTTGATTGCGAGGACGCAATCCTTTTAAGGGGGGTAGATTGTAATCCCCCTGATTTTCAAAAAAATTGATAATATGGAATTTTCCCCAATTTACTGTAATTTTCTGATATTTTTCTGGAATTAAACTAAGGTGTTTTAATAATTAAAGGATTTTTTTAATTGATAATAAATAATAGTAAAATATTATGAAAATAATATTTTATGGTTTAAAATAGAAAACTAGAAATATGGTAATTTTCCGGGAATTTATTGGACCCCGGATGAATTTTTAAACACCTAATAACTATTATTAAGTAATTACTTATTTATTTAATTAATAAGATAATTATTTATATAAACCCATCCGGCCCAACCCAGCAGCCCGGCCCATTCTTTCGGCCCAGCCCGCTCCCCTACCGGGTCAGGTCGGGTCCACCCGCCGCCCGACCCGTCCACCCGCAGACCCGCGAACCCGAAAACTCCTCTCCTCCCTCCCCGACTGTTCAGCTCCGCAACCGCCGCCGCCCGCGTCGCTCCGGCTACCGGAACGTTCGCCGCCGCCGCCCGATGGCATCCCCGACCCTCCGCCTCCTCTCCCCGTTCACCGACCGCCCCACCAGCTCCCCGCTCTCCTCTATATAACCCTCCGCGCCGCCCTCCCTGAACCCTAGACAACCGCCAACCGAACCCTAGCCACTCCCAGCTCCGGCGAACCACCCTCCAGCGCTGCCGCCTGCCGCTCACCCCGCCGAGGCCAGCCCGCCACAGCTCGAGGATCCCAGCATCTCCGTCGGCCGACCCGTCTCAGTCTCCCCAAGCTCGACCCGCCCGGCTCCGTCACCAGAACTCCCCGCCCGCGACGCCTTGCCACCCTTGCTCTGCCTCCTCGCCGTGGCCGACGACTCAGCACTGTGCTGTCTCCGCCGTGTCCGCCAGCAGAAGACTCGGACACGGACACAGAAGCCTCTGCCCTAGAACCCTAACCCTAGTTGTAGACTCGTGTCGGACACAACTCGAGACACGAGGAATTCGGTTTTTGAAGCCCAGTTCAGGTACCCGTAACTTTTGACTCGTAGCTCAGAATTCGATTCCGTAAATTGTATCGCGTAGCCTGTATGACCCTCTCGGTGTCCGGACAAACCGCTCGGGGCATCGCGTCCTGTGGTGATCGCACACCCCGATCCAAAAACAGGAAAAACCAGACCCTGTTTCACCCTGGAATCGAGTACGCCCCGCCAAACGGGACGACTTGGTCGCGTGCGGTCTTCACCGATATGTGAGCGTCGTTGATACGGACGTGCGGGCTTTCGCAGAAGCTGATTCGGATGTGCGTGCACACCGGAATCAGTGCGTATCCGCGGACACCGCCCCGTATCCGTACTTTCTGTTTCTTGCTGTAACTTAGTGTATACAAGTCAGATCGAGACAAAATTTGCGCCATTGGACTCGTAGCAATACGCTGGTCCTGTAAGCCAAGTTTGGTTCGATTCTGAGAACGTTGACAAAATCGTGTGTCGTGGGCCCCATAGGCTCCATCCAACGGGCGATTTTGAGAACGGCTCATCGGAATCCAATTCTGGAAGTTCCGTTGGGTTTGTATCATTGTTCCTGACCTGTTGACACTAAGTTTGGTGAATTTGGAGACCTTTGACCCTGACACATTTTTTGGTGCAAAGCGGGCCCATATCTGGACCCCGTCTTGACCTGAAAATGACGTTTTTGCCCTTGTCTCCAAATTGGACTCAAGGATAGGCGATCCTAGCTGATTAATATTTTCTGGATCTGATGGTGATGTTTGTTTCAGCAGCCGGAGTACTGCCTGCAAATCCAGCTATTGCCAGAGCTACACTTGGAGCTGAAAACCCAGGCAAGTGTACCTTGCCATAAATGCAGTTTAATAATTCATTTTCTCTAGATTTATTTTCTTGTGATTGTTGTACTTGCTCAACCCTAGGGCCGTGTGACTTGCTTAGCGTCCGATCATAGTCGGGTGCCAACACCGTACGCGGGGTTGGGCAATGTCATTTAGAGATGGATATCGTGACATTTATATTCTTGTACTTGCCCTATCAAGTACTTATTACCCAGGACACCTGACACAGAGCATGAGACAGGATCTTCCTGAAATATTTAAGGTGATTCTGTATAGGATACAGGTTTATGACATAGACATGACATTCCTAGATGTTATATTCATAGACATAGTATGACTCACTGCATTAGAGATAATTTTACGTGACATGGACATGAGGCATCGTGGACATGAGACGTAAGATTACATTTGGGTGGGGAGAGACACGCAGGCTTCAGGCTGATCATATAAATATAATTCATAGTAAACACATAGTAAAATACATAGTATAGCTGCTACCGGCTCCCCGACACAGAGCTTGTAGTGGTATCAGCCTAAGTTTTAGCGATGCTCTCAACTTGCATTTCATATAGATGGTTATATAGTTGACCCTATTGTTTCATTAACTGCTTTACTGCATTTATTTTGGCTTGTGCTTTCTTGTACCTTGCTATGTCCCCTGAGGACCTGGATCCGGATTATGTCCCCAGGATTTGCAGACGAGGTTTATCCAGAGGTCTACGGAACATGTGCTCTTCACGGAACAGTACCCGTAGCTGAGGACGAGGTGATCGCTGAGGACTTCTCCTGAACCATTGCTTCGCCATGCTCAGTCGTTATTTCCTGTTTAATTAAACTCTTTAATTTTTGTTTATGAGATCATTGTACCAGACTTATATCGGGTTGTTCCCCGAATACTTTGCTGAGACTGGATGTTTAATTTACTTTCTTTATTGCTGTTGATTTATATTCTTTTCTGTGGATGAGATTAGTTCTGACTTATTGTTATAGACCTTATATACAGCTTAAGTATGCCCGATGGATCCATTAAATTGGGTTTGTCCATCGGTGTATGCTGCTGGCCATATTCACGCATCCAGTCTCTCGGTATTTTGGGACTGGGGCGTGACAGCATCACGATAGGCCATGAACCGAAACTACGATACATGACTATATATATATATATATATATATATATATGTTTATTTTTTCTGGTTTTGTTTATTCATTTGTGGTACTTGCTATTTGGGGTCTAACCCCACTGGTTTTGCATGGTCAGGTTTAGAGGTAGCACCCGAGGATCAAGCGTACTTTTTTCTGAACAATGGCACGCACCAGACGGACTGTCGCTGAGGGAAACGAGTGGATTTCTTCTTCCCTACTCGCTATCGCATATTTTACTCTTTTGGGCGTTTAGCCACGGGCACTTGTTAGCCGTAAATCTGGATATTTAGTCTCCTTGCATTATTATAATTAATCAAACTATAATTGATCATGGTCATGTACTTTTGCTACTCTACCAGCTTTTTTATTTTGTACAGCTGGGTTCCATAATATTGTGGCAGGACGTTTGGGACGCCTTACTTTCTTGTCATACATGTTCTATGTTTACTATCCTTACTTGACTAATTGAGACAATAGATGTGTTGTGTTATCCTAAGTGACTTGTTCTATCAACTTTATTTTGTGGTTGATAGAGCATTCTATTTCAGGTATTTTGGCTTTTGGTTCACTTGATTTTGAGTTAAAATAAAGTTTTTATGGAGAAAATAATTTTTAGTTTTTGGAGTTTTTCGCCATGGCTGAACTTGCTGTCTGGAGAAGACGAAGTGCTCATGCGGCTAGCACCATATGCGGCAGTGTAAACTCCCTCAATTAATTCTATAGATAGTCAGGTATGGGTTAAAAAATTTTGGTTTAGCAGCAGATGTTTGAGGTTTAGAGTAGGGTTGCTTATGTCTGTTATTTATTAATTAAACCTTTGGCGCGCCCAACCCATGTTGAATTATTCGGAGCCTAATATCAGCCCATAAATTCTATTGGACTATTGTACTTCTGACTTGACTCGCCACTTTAGGCACTGGACTTTTCCGTCACTCGAAATCAAATCCGTTGTGCCCTAAATTAATTGCACAACTTCCCGTATCCAAAATCCCATAATTTAATTTTGTGTCGGACACCTGTGTCATTACCTTCAATTTTGAGATACCAACTTAACCCATTGAGCCGGACCACCTTAAGGGTCCAAGACTGACTCCAAGCTCCCACCATTTTTGACCTTTGTGTTATTTCTAAATTTAGACCCCAAGTGCTCCCATTTAATTTAAAAGCACGAGACACTTTAATTCTAATTAAATCGGGGATACAATTTTGACTAATCCTATTTTAATTCCTATTTAATCCCAATGCCCATTTAATTAAGCCCATGCCAAATATACAATACCCCCTCACTCTACAAAACACCAAACACAAATTCTCCCACAATTTTTCCATCATTTCATGTGTTTGTGCAAATACCCAAACTTAAGGGGTTAATTTGCAAATGTTGTAACACGTGTCAAAACCTCATTGGTCTAGGCCAAATGGAGAAGCCATCTCCTTTGACCAAGTCAACATCCCTCATCCCTTTCTTTTGGATAAAGAATTTATTTCTTCATATGTAATCACCACCACCCATTTAAAATGGGCAAATCCTGACAACCCATCCTCCACACAACCCCCTATTTAATGTCTCTTCAAAGCACACATCCCAAGCAGGCCCTAATTCCCACATTTGGGAAACCCCACCCTCTCTCTCTCCTTCCTAAAACCCACAGCCATATTTCTCTTCTTCTTCTTCCTTTCTTCTTCTTCTTCCTCGTCCTCCTCAACATATCCAAACAAAAATGCTTTTCCTCCAAACCAAACAAATGCTTGGATTTCTCCGGTGACCCAACCAGCCCATCGCCGTCGCAATCTTCGCTCTCTCCGGAGGAGCCTCCGTCGCCACATCCTCCTCCGGCGACCTCCCCTCCGAATCGGCAGTTTCCATTTCCTCTCCTCTTCGTCGCTTCCTCTCCCAACCGCTCCCGCTTCCTCTTCCTCTTTCCGCAACCAACAGCAGAGCTATAGACACTGGGATTCCTCCTCCAAACTACTCCGTCCCCGCCACCGAAGGAGTCGGCGGCACGAAGTGCTGCCCGGGCTGCCTCGGCCGCAAGTCCATCGCCGACGCCGCCGACACCGCGGGGCCCACGGTCGTCAACATCACCATCACTCGCGGGATTCCCAGATTGATTCTGGAGAAGAGCATAGGGTCGGGGACGATTATCGATCCCAACGGCACGGTCTTGACCTGCACTCACGTTGTGGTCGACTTCGAGGGGATGAAGACCGCCTCGAGAGGGAAGGTTGCTGTGATATTACAAGATGGTAGGGTGTTTGAAGCCACTGTGGTTAATGCCGACCTCCATTCTGACATTGTTGTTCTGAAGATTAAATCAAAGATGCCTCTACCAGCAGTGAAGCTTGGGTCATCAGGAAAGCTACGTCCAGGTGATTGAGTGGTTGCTCTTGGCTGTCCACTTTCTCTACAAAATACGGTCACATTTGGTATTGTAAGCTGTGTTGATAAAAAAGCAGTAATTTGGGTCTTGGGGGCATTCGGAGGGAGTACTTACAAACTGATTGCATAATCAATGAGGGAAATTCTGGCTGCCCCTTGTTAACCTTGATGGTGAGGTTGTAGGAATAAATATATTGAAAGTCGTGAATGCACATGGCGTGAACTTTGTTGTACCAATTGACTCAGCCATAAAATAATGGAGAGTTTCAAGAAGAATGGAAGGATGATCCGGCCTTGGCTTGGGGTGAAAATGCTCGACCTTAATAATATGATCATTGCACAGCTTAAAGAGAGAGAGATGCTTCATTTCCAGATATAAGAAAAGGGGTACTGGTGCCCATGGTACTACGGGACCTGCGGACTTGGACGTGGTACCGGATCTCCGTCATCAACAGTCGGACGCAGGCAAGTGTACCTTGCCACCCTGTATTTCAGATTACAGATATTATTGTTTCTTTATGTACATTGTGCACGTATTTTTGTTTATGATCGATACTTCACGTCCGGATCACAACCGGGTGCAGACGTTCGTCGTAACGTCTTAGAACGAATGTTAGATGTTCGTAACACCTCGATGTGCGTACCTGAGTATATCGATACCCCGGGACACACTCATACATTGTGATCGTGCCAGATTCCTGTATCCTGATACTGCCATCATGACCAGAGACTGGGATGACCTTAGGGTCGCGTCTGCTGAGTTATTTCTGTGTGTCGAGACTGTTAGATAGAGGTTCAGGTTCAGCGCACCATCGTTGACCGCTTGGGATGGGGAAGACAGTTACTAGACGTTTGGGCTGCTCTACACGCACTTATTTATGTACATGTACTATTTCTGTAGTGATCAAGTATCTAGTGTAGTTGTATCACCCGTGTGACTCTTTGCCCGGAGCTGCGGTACGTCCCGTGTGTCTCCGTGTCCGGAGCTACGGTTTTATTTTGGACAGCCCACGCGTCGAACATTGTCTTCAAACTGTGTCTCACTTAGTTGGTTATGCTAGACTACACCATCGTTGCACTTGTACTTTCTGTTGTACTTTGGCATGTTGTATTTCTGTACCTTGTTACGTCCCTCTGAGGACCTGGTTCCCTGCCAGTTTTGCAGCATAGACGTTTACAGAGCATTTGGAGTTGCTGATGGAGTGGCATGTCTTGCGGGCATTGTACCAGGTACTCATATCATTTCTACCGGTATTATGGTTACTTTGTTTATATTGATTATTCATCTGCTTTTGTAGCCTAGTTTTTGTAGACTCACCTCTTCTCGAGTCTACTCGAGTTTGTGTGTTATTGGGTGGCCGACCTTAGCACATATAGCTCTTTCTTGTATACTGTTGTACATTGTGGATTGAGACATAAAGGTTTACATTTATGGGATATCTAGATAGTGCCTTTATATTATACAGCTTATACGTATTCGAGTCAGACCAGAGTCTGGCCGAATGCGTAGCTGGCGTGTCACATATTCCTGGTCCTACGTATTTTGGGACTGGGGCATGACATATTTTGTGGTGGCTCATGCAGGTCCGATTTAAATCGTCTTGGTCACCTGACTGTGCCAAGCGAGCCTGCAAATTAGGAATAGATATTACGATTTATTGTTGAATAGGATCTCAATCCATAATCAATTTTAAAAAACTCACTTTGTATGTGATTATCGTCCTTGGATTTCCAATTTGTATTCGTTCAATTTCCGTCAATATCGTTATCATTGTTTCTCATCCCTTATTATTCGGGAGGGCAAACACTTGTGCCTGATGGTTTCCTCCAGAAGAAGATCGAAGGCCGGACGACAGAAGACAGAATTCGTGTAATATTCCCTGAGAAGATTGTTACCTTATTAGGATAGATTGATAGGTTCTCTTTGGATTCTAGAACTAGTATGGAAGGCTAGCAAGAGAATTGGACCCAGTAGTACCCTACCCATGCTTGAGATAGCAGTGATCTTGGAAGTACTGGGAGCAGGAAAGATTGTTGATCATGACCTAGAATAATTTATGGAAATGCATAGCCTGATAATGGAAACTAGTGGCTGTATATGATAGCAATACCAGGAACGATGTTATGAGCTAGAGGAGATGAAATTTTAGGATCTTACTTGGAAGATAATGATCTGATTCCAGAAATTCTAGTATGTGCTTGGGTGATACCATTATTGTACTATGTGACTTGGAGAGATAAATAACGAAAAGAAGAAATTTGAGGAATAAAATTTTAGGGAAAACCTTAAGAAGAAGAGAAATTATACATTAGGCAAGGAAAAATTTTCTTTTGAGGATTGATGTTGGAAACAGAACAGGAGAATTTATTTTGAGGTTAAGTCTAGACTGTGACATTATCCTAGACATGGGTTGGTTGAGCCAATACCACGCGACGCTAGATTGTCGACGCGATTACATTATTTATGACCACCAGATTACCCTGAGTTGAGTTTCTTCAGGGAGCTCAGGAGCATGGGGCCCATCTAACTTAGGGGCACACAATGCAAGGTGAACCAGTGTACCCCCGCATTATATCAGAGTTTGAGGATATGATTCTAGAGAACCTTCCGGGCCTGCCTCCTGACAGAGAGATAGAGTTTGCTATAGAGTCGACTCCAAGAGCCGAGCCGGTTATTTTCCCGTCTTCAGAGTAGCACCGATAGAGTTGGTTGAGTTGCAGGTCCATAGTAGAGGATTACTTAGACAAGGGTTTCAGTCGGGCTAGTATTTTTTTATGGAAAACAACCATCTTATTGTACCAAAGAAGGACGGGACGGTACATTGCATAACGATTACAGGGCGTTAAGGGATGTAACGATAAAGAACAAGTATCCTATGCCGCGCATCGATGATTTATTTGATTAGCTTAGCGGCGCATATGTATTCTCGAAGATCGATCTCAGATCAGGCTATCATCAGATAAAGGTACGGAGAGAGAACGTTCTGAAGATGGCTTTTTGGACGTAGTATGGACACTATGAGTTGCTAGTCATGACGTTTGGTTTAACCAACGCGCCAGCAGTATTTATGAGCCTGAGGAACAGTGTTTTCCACCAGTACTTAGATAAGTTCGTGGTGGTATTTATCGACGACATCTTGGTATATTCCAAGAGCCAGGAGGAGCACGAGAGACATCTCAGGCTCGTGTTGGAGATGCTGAGACAGAAAGGCTGTATGCCAAGCTCAGCAAATATGAGTTATGTTTAGATAGAATAGATAGTCTACGTATCAGGACAACTAAGGGTTCATGAGAAGGACTATCAGACGCACGATCTAGAGCTAGCTGCAGTGGTAATTGTACTAAAGCTATGGCGACACTACCATTATGGAGAGCGTTTTGAGATTTATACAGATCACAAAAGTCTGAAGTATGCCTACACGAAGAAGGAGCTTAACATGAGACAGAGGCACTGGCTAAAGTTGATGACAGATTATGATATCAAGTTACAGTACCACCCTGGCAAGGCGAATGTAGTAGCAGATGCCTTAAGCAGGAAGCCCATGGCATATTTTTATGACTCATCGCTGGTTGTTAGAGGATCTTCAGGATTAAGATCATATTGCCAGGCATAGATGGACAGATGGTCAGTCTCGAGGTTCAGTCTACATTGATTGGGAGGATCAAGGCAGCCCTACTTACAGACGCGAGATTTTGACGTCTACGAGAGAGGACAGAGCCCGGCATGCAGACGGGACTCAGGATTCATGAAGACAGAACATTGAGGTGTGGAGATCGCCTATATGTTCCGAGTGACGAGCTACGCCAAGAGATGATGACCGAGGCACATAGCTCGCTTTATTTCATTCATCCCGGGGGTACGAAGATGTACCAAGACTTGAGATAGCATTTCTGGTGGCATGGGATAAAAAGAGATTGCAAGATTCATGGCAAAATATTTAGTTTGTCAGCAAGTCAAAACTGAACATCAGAGGATTGCAGGATTATTGCAGGTACTTCCCATTTCCGAGTGGAAGTGGGAACATATTACCATGGACTTCGCCACAGGATTCCTGCGGAGCCCTAGCAGGAAGGATATAGTTTGGGTTGTCGTAGACAGACTCACTAAGTCTGCACATTTCTTGCCCTTCAGAGTTGGTCAGTCCACGAAGATATTAGCTGACATGTATATGAGGCAGATAGTACGACTACATGGAGTGCCTGTCAGCATCGTATCAGATCGTGATTCCAGATTCATGTCACATTTTTGACGGAGTATGCAGGAGAGCCTAGGAACTTATCTCAAGTTCAGCACTGCATATCATCCACAGACTAATGGCCAGTCAGAGCGCACGATACAGATATTAGAGGATATGTTGAGAGCGTGCATGATTGATTTTGGAGGATCGTGGGAGGACCATCTACACTTGGTGGAATTCTCCTACAATAACAGCTACCAGGCTAGCATACAGATGGCACCTTATGAGGTACTGTACGGCAGGAAATGCAGGTCACCAGTTTGTTGGAGTGACGTGGGAGAGCGTCAGATACTTGGTCCAGAGTTGGTGACACAGACAATGGAGAAGGTCAATCAGATTCAGAGCCACCTGCGTGCAGCACAAGATAGACAGAAACATTGGGCAGATGCGCACCGCGGACCATTGGAGTTCAAGGAAGGTGACCATGTATTTTTGAGGATATCGTCTACTCGTGGTACCATCAGATTCGGAGGCAGAGGCAAGCTGAGTCCGAGGTACATCGGACCTTTTGACATCTTGGAACAAGTTGGCGAAGTGGCTTACCGTCTTGAATTGCCTCCATCATTAGAGGGAGTGCATGACGTATTTCACGTATCGCAGCTGAGGAGATATGTCGCAGACCCTAGCCACGTGCTTGATCATTTGGAGATTACAGTCGGGCCCAGTCTATCTTACGTAGAGCAGCCAGTTGAGATCCTCGATCGCAGCGAGAAGACTTTGAGGGCAGACTATTCGACTGGTCAGAGTTGCATTGAAGCCTCATTCGCCAGGCGAGTCTACCTGGGAGCGCGAGGATTCCATTCGACAGTGGTTCCCATATTTATTTGAGGAGCAAGGTACGAATTTACTTACCGCATTTGATTACTAGCTTGTTTTTAAAATTCTCTTAGCTATTATCGTGCTTTACTTTTAATTTCGAGGACAAAATTTTTTTAAGTTTGGAAGAATGTAAACTCTCTCAATTAATTCTATAGATAGTCAGGTATGGGTTGAAAAATTTTGGTTTAGCAGCAGATGTTTGAGGTTTAGAGTAGGGTTGCTTATGTCTGTTATTTATTAATTAAACCTTTGGCGCATCCAACCCTTGTTGAATTATTCGGAGCCCAATATCAGCCCATAAATTCCATCGGACTATTGTACTTCTGACTTGACTCGCCACTTTAGGCACTGAACTTTTCCGTCACTCGAAATCAAATCCGTTGTGCCCTAAATTAATTGCACAACTTCCCGTATCCAAAATCCCATAATTTAATTTTGTATCGGACACCTGTGTCGTTACCTTCAATTTTGAGATACCAACTTAACCCGTTGAGCCGGACTACCTTAAGGGTCCAAGACTGACTCCAAGCCCCCACCATTTTGACCTTTGTGTCATTTCCAAATTTAGACCCCCAAGTGCCCCCATTTAATTTAAAAGTGCGAGACACTTTAATTCTAATTAAATCGGGGATACAATTTTGACTAATCCTATTTAATTCCCATTTAATCCCAATGCCCATTTAATTAAGTCCATGCCAAACACACAACACCCCCTCACCCTACAAAACACCAAACACAAATTCTCCCACAATTTTCCTATCATTTCATGTATTTGTACAAATACCCAAACTTAAGGGGCTAATTTGCAAATATTGTAACACGTGTCAAAACCTCATTGGTCTAGGCCAAATGGAGAAGCCCTCTCCTTTGACCAAGTCAACATCCCTCCTCCCTTTCTTTTGGATGAAAAATTTATTTCTTCATATGTAATCACCACCACCCATTTAAAATTGGCAAATCCTGACCACCCATCCTCCACACAACCCCCTATTTAATGTCTCTTCAAAGCACACATCCCAAGCAGGCCCTAATTCCCACATTTGGGAAACCCCACCCTCTCTCTCTCCTCCCTAAAACCCACAGCCATATTTCTCTTCTTCTTCCTTTGTCACGCTCCAGTCCCAAAATATGTAGGACTAGGACACGTAAGCATGCCAGCCGCATGGATATAGCAACTCCAATATATGGAAACCAAATCCATACGTACGCTGTAATATGAATATCAAATCCACATGTGGTATAAATCTATCACAAGTCACAGGGTATAATCTAAATCTCAGCCACAGAAAATCAAATATAAATAAATAACCAGTATCTATGAAACTAGATCTCGATATAAGTATCTTAAGGATGATAGTTGGATGGAAACAAATCCACTACCAACTCGAATATAAGAGCAAATACAAAATAAGTACAACACAATCAAACCCAATATAAGTATACCAGCTATCGATCACGGCCCGAAGAGAAGACATCCACGAAGCATATACAACCATCCAAATCTGTGCTCCTGCAAATACTCAAGAACAGGTACACCTGGCAGCGGACCGGGTCCTCAGAGGGACATAACAAGATACTTAAACATATGCGAATAAAGTACTGAAATAAATATCCAAAGGGTCGCCTAACCGTCTAAGTGAATGCAGTTAAGAATAATTTTTCCCACAAGTGAGCTATCTGGCTGAAAACCTGGGATTTGGCATGGTTCTCTATTGGAGATCCAGGGGCCTACAAAGGCACGACGACTTTCGAACGCCGGAGGCCCGCCTGATAATAATATAATATATAGTGGTCATCACCGCCCGTATCTCCAGCGGAGAATCCGGCCGCACAATAAAAAAAGTGCAACGGAGCTCAAATGCGGTACTTGTTGTTCTCCCCACCCCATGATCTAACCATGTCACATCCATGATACAATTTGGTTCATAGTCTATTCTTAGTACCCTAGCCCAAATCCTGCAACCAAACAAGGACAAGGATGGGGCCACCGTACTACAAATTTTGTATTATGCACCGATGGTTAAATTCTAACCTAAAAGTTCTACAGAATTAACAGTATGTAAATACTTCAAATTAAATTCTGGGAAAAATATATGTCGATGATCTCGATATTATCTTTCCGAAACTTTAAACGGTTCATGATTCTGATTCCGGGTTCTCCCAAAATTGCGAAAACATCGAAACACGTCTATTTTTGGATATACTGTACTCTACGAATTTTCCAGAATTTAATACTAATAATTTCGAAAAAAATTTTATATAATCAGAAATCTAACCTCAATATCGTTCTAACAAAAAAAATTAGGCCTCGTTTGGAGTCCGGAGCTATGCGCAATGGCTTCTGGAAGATGAAGGAACCCTAGATGGCAATTCTCCAAAAATCGGCTCAAGAAAAATCCTAGAAAATAACTTAAACTATTATATATATAGAGAGGAGAGAGAGTGCAGCCGCGACTCAGAAAGCGCCACGTGGCAGCCATCCACGCTGCCCTGCCCAAATCGGACGGTCCGAAATTGACGCGGCTCGGCTCAGCTGAGTCCGAGTCGAACTCTGACTCGGCTCGGCTCAAGGTCGGCTCGGCTTCACCCCGCGGTCACTGACAGGCGGGCCCGACACTGTTCGCTGTGGGAGGCTGACAGGTGGGCCCCCTGTTTGCTGACTGGACAGAATTAATTACTTTTTGGGTTATCTTTTTCAGAAATTAGTTTTTAATTCAGTTTTTCATAATTAACTCAAAATAAATGCTAAAAATAATCAGAAAATTTCCAAAAAATTCTAGAAAATATATTTTATTATTTAGAACCTAAAATAAAAGTTTGGGATATTTTTAATTAAGTTTTAACATAAAATAAATTCTTTAAAGTCCTAAAAAATTAGTGTTACTAGTTTTTAGTTAACTAAAAATTATGAAAAAATCCCAATAATCTAAAATAGCCTAATAATAATTCTAAATAAATATTTATATAAGTAAATATACTAAAAAAAATTTATTTTCTAATTAACTAAGAGAATACTCTAAATAAATTCAACATCTATAATAAATATAATAATATAAAATATACACAAAATACTAATTTTGGGTGAGGGAGTTTACAATCTACCCAACTTAAAACAATTTCGTCCTCGAAATTAAAATAAGGCATAATTTGTTAAATCCTTCACATTCGTACATAAGGTGCGTCAATCGCAATCTCTTCCAAAAATTTAAATAACAAAATCTATTCAAATCTATCGCGATCATTTCAAAATTAAGATAATCATTGTTCAAATCAAAATTCAACCTATTGTAATCTCTTCTCACTTTTCCAAATCATCAATATCCAAATTTAAATTGAATCCATATAATATCTTCAAGATTTAAATAACCCATATCAAATTTTACCTCACGATCTCCAACTATCATAATCTCCTCTGGAAGTAATTCGAGTCCAATATTATTCCTATTTTCACTTATAAATTTTTGTATTCTTCAACTTTATAAATTCTATTCACATCCTCAATATTTTAAATAGGTAGTCCAACCATCAAATTTTAATTCTTAATTTAAATCATCAAATTAAAAAATAATTTAAATGCAGTCCACCAATGTTCAAGTCTGAAATTATATATTTATCCTTCAAATTCAAATTGATGATTTTACCTTCAATACTCAAAAATTTAAATTATGTACTTAAGGTATAAATATTGGGTCCTCAATATCAAGATTTTTAAAATTCATTAATCCTCATTATCTTAGTCATTCTTCTAAAATTCTCAAAATTAAAATGGCTTGAACCTCTCCCAATCTAATCTTACTCGATCACAATCTAAAAGAAATTCCTCTCGAGTTGCCAATGCACTGCTACCCAACTTAGAATTTATCCATCTATCACAGAAGGCTATATACTTTAAGAAAAATATTCCTTAATTTATTTACTCATGTCATTCAATCCTCAAAACTTCAACGCCGATTATATCATATATGATATGTCCTTAATTACGAAAAAATAATCCTCAAGTATGTGATCGGCCTATGGGGTATATCTAGTACTCTCTGTGTATCAAACTTATACCAAGCATGAGGTTTCGTCTTTCCGAAATAAGGGAAGACGGAGATCAATAATAAAGAGTTCAAGGGCGAGGTAATAGAATAGAAGTATCGGGATCAAGGCGTTTAAAGAATTCAAATAGAAATTGTCAAAGCAGTTGTGGATTGAAGTCCTATTTTGGTAATTCCTATTCACATGCTCGTATTAGTACAATTATGTAGCCGATACGATACGCTCAGACATATCTAGAGGGCAAGTACAGGTGTCTACTAGTCAACTATATATCTCAATCCACGTAAAGCATCATTGCGAAGGGCGAATCAAGCGCACTATGGTTGATCAGACCATAATACACTGATTCTGATTAGACAATGTATTAGTAGGCGTCTCCAATAATACATATCTCATGATCAAGCTCGATAAAAGAGTAAGCTTGCAAAACTAGGCTATAATAGCAGCATAAGTCAAGGTAGTGCAGCAAATATAAGTACGCTAGATGATGATGAAAGGAGGTACAAATTAATTCAAGTTCACAAAACAAAACAACTAAGCAACAATAATAAAAGACTCTACAATCCCTACAGTTATCATACAACCTTCTTGTCTAAGTCGCTAGTCGACCAAATAGGGGCAAGGACCTCTAAATTCTATCGTCTGAATAAATACTGTCGTCTTATGCTAGTATACAATTAATGTTGTTCAATCACACTTCAATAATAGGTCAAAAGACTATGTGATACTAGGTTGTGAGGTATACTACCCAACTTAAAACAATAAACTAATACTGTGACAGTCTTAAGGGGATCCTAGAAAATAATCTTGAACATGTAAATAAAACAGAAACTCTCATTAGGGTATATGAGGAAAGATCTTGGTACTTATTAGGGTCTCCTATTGCGTTATATAGGTAAGGGTCACCTTAAGTCTTACTTATAGTGCTCATAGAACATGTGTCAATAGCGAGAATAGAAGAGTTACTAGCCGTTAAGGGGAAAAAGATCTAACATGTATCGAGGTGGGGTATATGCTACGCAATTTAAAACTAAGGGATAACCATAAAATTATAATCTAGATGAATACTCAACTATCAAGTTCTAACTACAAGGTACGTCATTCAAAATTCAAGATCGCAACTATCACTTTAGCAAACCATTTGTCCTATCATAGAATACAATCACTTGGTCTATAATCAGAAGCGTCAGATTGGCATGAATTGAAAGATGAAGAAAGAAACGTAATTAGTCGTCGCAAAATAGCGAGCGCTATGGTCGCAGGAAAACAATATATAAAATAAAGATAGAGGGCTCTAGATAGCATCATGGTTCTCTAAGGGGAGTGGGGTGTTAGTTGCTATGTTCGGGGTATGATCAAGGGAGAAGTGTTTATTACATTCCTCTAGGCTTCCTAGGGTGCTGTCTACTAATAACAAGACAATGATATAAGTTTACAGTTCTCCAATACTTTCTAACTATGAAGATTAGGTTCAGTCCTAATATTCAAATTTTTGGTTTTCTATTGGTTCCTCAATACTAAGGTCAAATATTATGGTAAACTTCTAACTAACTCTAGTAGTGTCTATACTACTCTCAAGTCTTCATAATACATCAGGGGGTAATGGTAAACCAATTCTAGAGATAAGATATTCTAGGGTTCACTAGTGTATCTATATTCTCGTTGTATTCTAAATAGGTGTGCTACCATAATTATCATCCTAATAACAGGGGTTACTATATTCTAGCAGAAGGCTATACTCAAGAACTGTTAGGGGAGTACAGGAATCAAGCAGGATGCAATTATTCAAATAGAACAGATTAGAAGAAAGATGAGTCATAGTCAATTGTGGATGAGATCCTATACTCTAGTCCTAGGTGCAGGCTTGTCCGGTACAGTAACGTAACCGAGACAATATGCTCTTGACCTGCATGGGCCACCATAAAAATATGTCACGCCCTAGTCCCAAAATACGTAGGACTAGGACACGTAAGCATGCCAGCTGCATGGATATAGCAACTCCAATATATGGAAACCAAATCCATACGTACGCTGTAATATGAATATCAAATCCACATGTGGTATAAATCTATCACAAGTCACAGGGTATAATCTAAATCTCAGCCACAGAAAATCAAATATAAATAAATAACCAGTATTTATGAAACTAGATCTCGATATAAGTATCTTAAGGATGATAGTTGGATGGAAACAAATCCACTACCAACTCGAATATAAGAGCAAATATAAAATAAGTACAACACAATCAAACCCAATATAAGTATACCAGCTATCGATCACGGCCCGAAGATAAGACATCCACGAAGCATATACAACCATCCAAATCTGTGCTCCTACAAATACTCAAGAACAGGTACACCTGGCATCGGACCAGGTCCTCAGAGGGACATAACAAGATACTTAAACACATGCCAATAAAGTACTGAAATAAATATCCAAAGGGTCGCATAACCGTCTAAGTGAATGCCGTTAAGAACAACTTTCCCCACAAGTGAGCTATCTGGCTGAAAACCTGGGATTTGGCATGGTTCTCTATTGGAGATCCAGGGGCCTACAAAGGCACGACGACTTTCGAACGCCGGAGGCCCGCCTGATAATAATATAATATATAGTGGTCATCACCGCTCGTATCTCCTGCGGAGAATCCGGCCGCACAATAGAAAAAGTGCAAAGGAGCTCAAATGCGGTACTTGTTGTTCTCCCCACCTCATGCTCTAAGCATGTCACATCCATGACACAATTTGGTTCATAGCCTATTCTTAGTACCCTAGCCCAAATCCTGCAACCAAACAAGGACAAGGATGGGGCCACCGTACTACAATAAGCTATGTCCCTGGACCTCTAATAACTGCCAAGTCTACTAGTATGCAAAGTTTATAACAGCAGTTATTCCTAACGCATGGCCCACACGTACCGATGATCAGTCAATACGTACGTCCGTGATCTATATGAGACTCACAACTCGTGTAAAAATATGTGTCACAGTCAAATGAACATGATGATGCTACATGATAATGGGGTAGTCTCATAAACAAGGTCAATGCAAATACATAAATAAAACATATCGCGACGACAACGTCGCACACATTTTATATAACAGTTAAAATATATGAACTAAAGACAGAAAATAAAGATGCATGCAACATATGGAATATAAATAACAGTACAATGGCAAGGTATACTTGCCTGGCAAGGAAGCTGCGATGTACCAATAACCTGCTCCAGAAATCACGCAGAACAAATCCAATATCCTATATACACATAAATATAATACAATAGAATCATTAGTCTTTACACTATCACATACACAACCATATTTACACTGGACTCAGGGGGTATACTAGGGGTAACATTAGTCATCTAACACGGTCAATTACGCGTTGAATTACGCGGGTGTCGCGTCTTCAAGTACTGTACGAAATTAGTCAGTCAACTGACAGGTGTCTACGCCAGTATGTTAATGTATGCAAGGCGGACAAATTCACAAGTTCTTAGGGTCAACATGGTCAAGGTAAGTATGGGATAGTCCACGGTGTCCTAGGGTCGTACAGTCTGAATATTTAGTCATAATTATCAATTAGTATTTACTTACATATATATTTATATAACTATATAATAATATAACCATCAATTTATTTACATAATTATTGGAATACATATAGTAATTACGTACATAAATATATATACCAAACTGAACAATATTTGCGTACATGTAAATGTACGAACGCGCGTTGGGTTCTCCGACTCAGGGTCTGATATAAACTAACCGTGGTGGCTAAATACTACGTCCTACTGAAAAACTGTCAGAGAATGTACTCGTCTGGGTCCTGCTGCTGGTATGAATCAGAGTCCAAGTCACAGTCCAAATAGCCTATGTATTACAAATTTATCACGTCAAAAGATAATTTATTTTAATTTATTTAATTCTTTAATAATTACTCTAAAATCCTATTTTAATCTTATTATTCTGATTTTTATGTTAATTCCTAAATTTTGTCCAAAGAAACTAAATTTTATCAACTCGAGACTCATGGCACGCAAATCGAGGCGATCTGTTGACCGAAAAGTCAACCGACACAAACTCAACTTTTATGCATGATTTTCTGTAGATTTTAGCGTCAAAAATATACTGGAATTTACGGCTCGTCCGAATTCAAATTCGTTTGGGAATTATGGCACATACAAATTTTGTATTATGCACCGATGGTTAAATTCTAACCTAGAAGTTCTACAGAATTAACAGTATATAAATACTTTGAATTAAATTCTGGTAAAAATATATGTCTATGATCTCGATATTATCTTTCCGAAACTTTAAACGGTTCATGATTCTGATTTCGGGTTCTCCTAAAATTGCGAAAACATCGAAACACGTCTATTTTCGGACATGTTGTACTCTACGAATTTTCCAGAATTTAATACTAATAATTTCGAAATTTTTTTTATATAATCAGAAATCTAACCTCAATATCATTCTAACAAAAAAAACTAGGTCTTGTTTGGAGTTCGGAGCTATGCGCAATGGCTTCTGGAAAATGAAGGAACCCTAGATGGCAATTCTCCAAAAATCGCTTAAGAAAAACCCTAGAAAATAACTTAAACTATTATATATATATAAAGGAGAGAGAGTGCAGCCGCGGTCGGAAAGCGCCACGTGGCAGCCATCCACGCTGCCCCGCCCAAATCGGACGGTCCGAAAATGATGCGGCTCGGCTCAGCTGAGTCCGAGTCGAACTCTGACTCGGCTCGGCTCGAGGTCGGCTCGGCTTCACCCCGCGGTCACTGACAGGCGGGCCCGACACTGTTCACTGTGGGAGGCTGACAGGTGGGCCCCCTGTTTGCTGACTGGGCAGAATTAATTACTTTTTGGGTTATCTTTTTCAGAAATTAGTTTTTAATTCAGTTTTTCATAATTAACTCAAAATAAATGCTAAAAATAATCAGAAAATTCCCAAAAAATTCTAGAAAATATATTTTATTATTTAGAACCTAAAATAAAAGTTTGGGATATTTTCAATTAAGTTTGAACATAAAATAAATTCTTCAAAGTCCTAAAAAATTAGTGTTACTAGTTTTTAATTAACTAAAAATTATGAAAAAATCCCAATAATCTAAAATAGCCTAATAATAATTCTAAATAAATATTTATGTAAGTAAATATACTAAAAAAATTTATTTTCTAATTAACTAAGAGAATACTCTAAATAAATTCAACATCTATAATAAATATAATAATATAAAATATACACAAAATACACAAAATACCTATTTTGGGTGAGGGAGTTTACATCCTTTCTTCTTCTTCTTCTTCTTCTTCTTCTTCTTCTTCTTCCTCCTCAACATATCCAAACAAAAATGCTTCTCCTCCAAACCGAACAAAAGCTTGGATTTCTCCGGCGACCCAACCAGCCCATCGCCGCCGCAATCTTCGCTCTCTCCGGAGGAGCCTCCGTCGCCACATCCTCCTCCGGCGACCTCCCCTCCAAATCGGCAGTTTCCATTTTCTCTCCTCTGCGTCGCTTCCTCTCCCAACCGCTCCCGCTTCCTCTTCCTCTTTCCGCAACCAACAGCAGAGTTATAGACACTGGGATTCCTCCTCCAAACTACTCCGTCCCCGCCACCGAAGGAGTTGGCGGCACGAGGTGCTGCCCGGGCTGCCTCGGCCGCAAGTCCATCGCCGACGCCACCGACGCTGCCGGCCCCGTGGTCGTCAACATCACCATTACTCGCGGGATTCCCGGATTGATTCTGGAGAAGAGCATAGGGTCGGGGAAGATCATCGATCCCGACGGCACGGTCTTGACCTGCGCTCACGTTGTGGTCGACTTCGAGGGGATGAAGACCGCCTCGAGAGGGAAGGTTGTTGTGACATTACAAGATGGTAGGGTGTTTGAAGCCACTGTGGTTAATGTCGACCTCCATTTTGACATTGCTGTTCTGAAGATTAAATCAAAGATGCCTCTACCAGCAGTGAAGCTGGGGTCGTCAGGAAAGCTACGTCCAGGTGATTGAGTGGTTGCTCTTGGCTGTCCACTTTCTATGCAAAATATGGTCACATCTGGTATTGTTGTAAACTCCCTCGACCAGATTTTAGTATTTTAATATTATTTATAGTTAATTAGAATTAGTGCAATTTTTTTAAAATTTATTTATTATATATTCTATCGATTGTGCACCTGTTTATTACACAATAAATTAGGGCACCACACTAGCTGTTAACCCTAAACTAATTTCACATCCCTGTCCTAGACTTGCTAGACTACATTTTCTGTATTTTTAGCAACTCCCAGAAACCTCGTTTTGTGCTTCATTTTAGTCGCACAAATATCGTTACAAACGTACGTATTTAATCCCTATTTAATTTTCTGCTCTTTACCCACCTCTGTACCCTAGAGATTTGAGGACCAGTAGCACCTGTTTTGCCCAACCAAAAATACGATAATATTCTACACTAATTGTATTACAATTATCGTATTGACACCGTAGAAAAATTATGACCCTAACTGCCCTTAAATAATTAGTGAACACCGTGCGCAGTATTTATTAAATAATAAATACGGTGACCCGTATCACCTAAGAAATCAGACCCTGCATCTGCCCAGACTCACCCCACACGGTTCAAAACATTCTTTCCAGCATTTCCCCTCAATTATGTGAATTTTGGTAATTTTTAGAACCAGGTGATTTTTTAGACAAATTGCATAATTGCGCAATTTCCCAATTTCTGGACTTTTATGCAAATTATGAAAAGTTAGGGTTTTTATGCAAAATGCATGTTAGATGGCATTACCCTATTGGCTAGACAATAGGTGGCATGGGACCCACAGAAAAATCTGCTGAAAATATCCCAAAAATCCAAAATTACCAAAATACCCCCAAAGTTCTACATATTTACGAAATTGCCATTATCCTAAAATCTATATAAACCCTAAACACCCCCTTCTCTCTCATTCCCAGGCTCCCCTCGGCCAGCTTCGGCCACCGCCCACCGCCGGACCACCCCCACTCGACTCGCCCCTCCCTCGGCCAGCTTCGGCCACCGCCCACCGCCGGACCACCCCCACTCGACTCGCCCCTCCCTCGGCCACCCTCCGGCCAACTGCCGCCCAACCTGGCCTCCGCCTCCGCCTCCGGCAACGACCACAGACCCCTCCCGACTTCACTGTCCACAGCAGCCTCCTCACCTCCGACCGCCCACCACCGCCGCCCTAGTCATCGCCGACCACCGCCACCACCCCCATTCGCTCCGCCTCGACCTCCCCTACCGACCCACCACCATCCCGCGGCTCCACGACGGCCTCCGCCGTCGGCAGCTCCCCCGCAATCCCCACCGCCTCACTCTGCCGTCTTCCCCAAACCACCTCCCCGACGCTCCCCACCGCCACTCCGGCCACCCCCGACCTCCTCCACCATCACCAACCTCACCGCCACACCACCCTCCACCGGTTCCCCACCCTGCCCGGCCACCTCCGCTACTCCCTCGCCGCCGGCAGCCCCCGCAAGTTACTGTTGCTGCTGCTGCTGCTAGGAGCTACTGCTACTGCTGTTGCTTCTCCGGCCGGCCGCCGGCGACTCCGCCGCCGTGCTTCCACCGGCGGCAAGCCCAATGGGCCCCCTGTCAGTAGGTAAATTATTAAAACCCTAATATATATGTATTTACATATATATCCCTATATGTATATATAAGTATATATATAAATGTATATATATAGGTATATTAATATGTATTTCTATGTATATGTATATAAATATTTATACAAATATATTATATATATTATTATATACTGTATAAATACAGTGTATTTATACAGTATATTGAATATTATTATTATAGTCTTATTATATATGTATGTATATATTTATGTATATATACATATATATATATATATATATATATATATATATATATATATATATATCTATACATAATTATACATATATATTTATATATATGTATATATTAAGTATAAATATCTATTTATTATATATTTACATATTATATATTATAGTATGCATTTATATGTATATAGTTATATTATATGGTAATAATTATTAATGCTTTTATTTCTGTTTCATATATTTATATATATAATATAGTTATATATAATATGAATACTGTAAATAATATAACATATTATTTATATGTTATATTTATACTAGGAATTATTATTAATAAATATTGCTGATAATACAGCTTATATTTATATGTATATTTTAAATTCTTGCACTGTCTTTAAATTCATATATTATTATATATAAACAGTGGTCACCTATAGACCCTGATAATATTATTATTATAAATACTGTATATAACAGTGGTCACATATAGACCCTGGTATTAGTGCTGGATATTACAGCATTTATATTGTATTTAAATTCCTGCAAATGTCATTTTCTTTTTATATATATATTATCTATATATATATATATATTATGCAGTACATAGATATATATGTATTTACTTTCTGCCCTGTCATTTAATTTATTTATATTATAATCAGTGGATACACCCTGATAATATTATTATATTATAATATTTATGACAGTGGATATACCCTGCTATTATATAAATTTATATTCCTGCATTCTCTTTTCTGTATATATATGCTATATATATACTACTACTACATACTATATCTATAAGTATATATATATATATACTATATATCTATATATATGTGAGTGTGTATCCTATATATATTATTTATTATACATAGGTAGATATATATACTTTTATATTATGCCCTGATAATTCACGAACCTGTATATTTTTTAACAGAGAATATCTCCAGCACAACCAGTGACTCCTGTCACAAGCAACTACAAACCTGACTGTGAGATCAGGTTACCAAACACTATCAGGGAGTAGGCAAGTATACCTTGCCAAGTTTGTACTGCTTAAATATTAAATGTTAAATGTTCTTATTTAAATTCAATTATTGTCATATAATACTGCTCCTGAAATTACATATAAATGTATCTGAGATTGCCTTGGGTACAGTCAACAGATACGTTGGCTTAGGGTAATCAATGTAGTAGTTACAGACTTACCAACAATTGTGAGAGTATTCTAATATTCTCCTATACCCTATCACGGGAACACGCAACATGGTTGCAATGCATATTGGGATGCGAGCTGCGTATTTGATTTGCTACCAATACGTGTGACCCGCATCACGGATTAGAATAATGCAGGAAATTACGACTTGACATTTAGTTACATTGGGCGGGGAGAACGACTAAAATACGTATGGGACACCCACCTCTTTACCATGTGCCGCACTCGACGGAGTGATACGGATGATATAGATATGTATTCGTGTGACCATTCTCATCGTAGATGGAAAATTGTATAGTGCCCTTGAACGGGGGCATATGTGGCATATACTAGCCTGTCACTACAGATTGGTGAATTACGTCAACATATGTCTAGCCACACATTTCCCATACGTATTAGGTTGTCTCAATTTGCATTCACTTAGATGGTTAGCACCCTGTATTTATTTCATTCAGTAGTTTAATTCAGTATTTACATACTTGGCATGTTATTTTCTTGTATCTTGTTACGTCCCTCTGAGGACCTGGTTCCCTGACCAGGTTTAGCTGAGACATTCCACCCCACAGTACCTGGACCTGGACTGGAGTCTGGACATGCCCTTGAGATGGAGTTAGAGGAGATGCCGTCAGAGTCTACCTGAGTACACCTGGAGTTAGAGCTACATATTTTGAGGATGTTGCGCTAGTTTATCTTATTTCACTCCTGCTTACTTTTGTAGTGGGATTGTTCCCACGTGACTTTATCTGGGTTGTATATGACATTTCAGATTTAGCATCTATATATATATTCAGCACTTTCCCTGTTATTCTTGTGGATGAGATAGATTTACCTGTATTTAGACTTGTAGTATTTTAGGACAGCGTAGCACATCACTTTGGGTCCATTAAATTGGGTAATCCCTTAGTGACGTGTCAGCTGGCCAATGCCACGTGGCCTAGTTCCGTATATTTTTGGGACTGGAGCGTGACACGGTTTTAGTGGTGGCCCATGCAGGTCGAGTTAATTGCTAGTAACATGATATCATGTTCAGCAAACCTGCAATAGGATAGGAATACTAGGTCTCATCCACACTAACTTCATCCATAAATATTGCATCCTGCTTAATTATCATCTATTAAGTCCTTCGTACTTTTCTAAATTTTTCTATTCTTTTCAGAAATATGGACATACCCGGGGAAACTGCGATTAATGGAACTGACCAAGCAACAGACCTCTCGCCAGATGTCCAAGGGACACCAACCCCGAGAGACCAATCTCCGAGAAGGATGCTGGTCAATCCAACAACCTCGTACCTTCACCAGGATCCGACCCAGGAAGCAACACCAGTCCAGCAAGAAGGGCAACCTTCTCAGGCTCCAACACTGCAGGCGGAGATACCTTTGCCTCCACCTCCAGTTCTCGCAGCCCTGATGCCACAACTTGAGGAACAATCTCAGATGTTCCAAGCCATATTGCAGGCTCAGTGGCAACAGAATGAAGTCCCGAGACAATGCCTAATGACGGTTCTGGAGAAGACAGCTGCCCCAGTACCAGCCCCTGTCCAACCAGCTAGCACTGTTCGAAGCTTTAGCCGGATGAGCCCGAGAACCTTTAAGGGCAATGAAACTCCGGAAGAGATCTCAGACTGGATCTCCAACACGGAAATACTGCTAGAAGGTTCCCAACTTCACCCCGATCTATGGATAACCGCAGTAAGGACCCTACTCCTCGGTAACGCCCATCACTGGTGGGAATCTATCGAGCGCAGCACCGACAAGAACTATACTTGGGAACAATTTCTGGAATATTTTAATGCAAAATATTTCCCAGCCATGGTCAGAGATGAACTGTACTTCCAGTTCCTGCATTTGGAACAAGGGAATATGACCGTCGACGCCTATGATGCAGAATTCAGTCGACTAAGTCAATTCGGTGCCATCCTAATACCAACCGAGCTGAAGAAGGCCCTAAAGTTCCATCACGGCCTTACCCCCGAACTCCAAGGGTATACTACGGCACAGTCGAGGATTTCATACGAAGTTCTTTCAGAGGCAAGGATACAAGAAGCCATTGGCCGAGAAGCAAGATGCTCAAATCCAACCATATCAGCCATAGACCAGACAGGAGCAGGAGGACCAATCCGTCACCTGGGAAATCAGGCACAACACAAGACAGGGCCATATCAATACAAGGAACTTCCGACTTGTCACTATTGTGGCAGGAAAGGACATTATGCCAAAAACTGCCGAAGGAAGTATAGACTATGCTTGATATGTGGAGATAATCAAAATAGGGCCAGAGACTGCCCACAACACAGAGAAGCAACACTTCGGACTGGGCAAGGACCAGCAGCACCAGCCCAGAGAATGCAACCTCCTACTAGAGGTCAGTATTCCCCAGTATCTGGAAGATTTCAGAGGGGACCACCCTTAGCCACCCAAGACACGCAGTACTACCTAGCCAGACAACAAACCATTAGACGAAGGCACGAGCAGGCCTTTGCACTAGCTGCAGTTGCAGAAGAACTGGAAGGTGAAACCATTTCAGGTACCCTTATAGTTGCATTATTACCAGCAAACCGCATATTTGATTCTAGAGCTACACTGTCTTTCACATCTAGTAGTTTCGTACCCATGCAAATAGCCAGGTTTACCGAAAAAGGCATTGTTCCAGTTACCAACATTACTAAATCCTGCTAGTAGTCAGGTATAGAAGAGTAATGAGGACGCGATTCCCGGTACTTTCAATACCAAACTTCGACGTTGTCTTAGACATGGACTGGCTAAACCAAGTTCACATACTATCCTAGACTACAGGAAGAGAAGCGTCATCCTTAGACCACCAAGTTACCCATTCGGATATCAGGATTAAGCAAACACATCTAGGTAGATTGCTAGACGTTGATTGTTAGGCTCAAAACATGTGAATGTAGTAATAGCTGAATACTACAGGTAGTTTCCAAATTAGATTTGATATACATGACTTATTAGGATAGTCAGTAACTTCTAATCTTGTGTTTTCACCTACCCGAGAAATTATCAGACTTGGAAGAAGAGAAAAACTAAGCTCGAGGTACATCAGACTCTTCGATGTGTTGGAACGCATCAAAGAAGTTGTTTACAAGATAGCATTACCTCAGACATTGGAAGAAGTACATGACGTCTTCCACATATTCCAATTAAAGAGGTACGCTCTGGATACAAGTCATATGCTTGAATGCGGACAACCTATAGTGTATATTAAGGTTGTAGAACTTAGAAAACCACACCTCTTTTGGTTCAACTAGCAACCTAGACTAGAAGTTAGAGATTATAGAATCTTGTCTTTTTGTGAATTTAAATTGTTTTGTACTTCTCATATCCTAATCTAGCGTACTTATATTTGCTATACTACCTTAAATTATACTCTGCTATTATAGCCTAGTTTTGCAAGCTTATTCTTTATCAAGCTTGTTCATTAAATATGTATTATTAGAGTACTACATTAATACATTTCAGAATCAGTGTATGACGGTCTGATCAACCATAATGCACTTGGTTCGCTCTTCGCATAACTACTTTACATGGATTGAGATATATAGTGATTAGTAGACAGATGTACTTATCCTCTGCGCGTATCGTATCCGCTACATAACTGTGCTAATACGAATATGTGAATAGGGATTAACCAGAATAGCATTTCCATCCACAACTGCCTTGACAATTCCCCTTGAATTCTTTAAACGCCTTGAATCTCCATACTTCTAATCCATTACCCCCTTGAACTCTTGATTACTGTTTTCCGTCTTTCCTTATTTCGGAAAGAAGAAACCTCGTATATAGTATAAATATGAAGTGTATTGTTTCCATAGCCATTTATATAGTCTCTTGGAGAATTACCAAACCCTATTAATAGATTAGATTACAGTTTAACACTGTTCTTATTTTTAGAATGATTTCTGTTACCTACCTTACGTTGTATTACGTTCCTCTAGTTCATATTGCATGAAAACATCATGCACCAGGGAAATCAACCTGGGAACGGGAAGAGGATATTCGATAAAGTTTTCTCCATCTATTTCCAGATCAGGGTATGTCCAAAATATTTCAAATCAAATCTTCAGTTATGACTATGTCCTCATATGTCCTTAATCAATCTTTCGTTCTCAATATATGTTTATTTTTATTTCGAGGACGAAATATTCTAAGGAGGGTAGATTGTAAACTCCCTCGACCAGATTTCAGTATTTTAATATTATTTATAGTTAATTAGAATTAGTGCAATTTTTTTTAAATTTATTTATTATATATTCTATCGATTGTGCACCTGTTTATTACACAATAAATTAGGGCACCACACTAGCTGTTAACCCTAAACTAATTTCACATCCCTGCCCTAGACTTGCTAGACTACATTTTCTGTATTTTTAGCAACTCCCAAAAACCTCGTTTTGTGCTTCATTTTAGTCGCACAAATATCGTTACAAACGTACGTATTTAATCCCTATTTAATTTTCTGCTCTTTACCCACCTCTGTACCCTAGAGATTTGAGGACCAGTAGGCACCTGTTTTGTCCAACCAAAAATACGATAATATTCTACACTAATTGTATTACAATTATCGTATTGACACCGTAGAAAAATTATGACCCTAACTGCCCTTAAATAATTAGTGAACACCGTGCGCAGTATTTATTAAATAATAAATACGGTGACCCGTATCACCTAAGAAATCAGACCCTGCATCTGCCCAGACTCACCCCACACGGTTCAAAACATTCTTCCCAGCATTTCCCCTCAATTCTGTGAATTTTGGTAATTTTTAGAACCAGGTGATTTTTCAGACAAATTGCATAATTGTGCAATTTCCCAATTTCTGGACTTTTATGCAAATTATGAAAAGTTAGGGTTTTTATGCAAAATGCATGTTAGATGGCATTACCCTATTGGCTAGACAATAGGTGGCATGGGACCCACAGAAAAATCTGCTGAAAATATCCCCAAAATCCAAAATTACCAAAATACCCCCAAAGTTCTACATATTTACGAAATTGCCATTATCCTAAAATCTATATAAACCCTAAACACCCCCTTCTCTCTCATTCCCAGGCTCCCCTCGGCCAGCTCCGGCCACCGCCCACCGCCGGACCACCCCCACTCGACTCGCCCCTCCCTCGGCCACCCTCCGGCCAACTGCCGCCCACCCTGGCCTCCGCCTCCGCCTCCGACAACGACCACAGACCCCTCCCGACTTCACTGTCCACAGCAGCCTCCTCACCTCCGACCGCCCACCACCGCCGCCCTAGTCATCGCCGACCACCGCCACCACCCCCATTCGCTCCGCCTCGACCTCCCCTACCGACCCACCACCATCCCGCGGCTCCACGACGGCCTCCGCCGTCGGCAGCTCCCCCGCAATCCCCACCGCCTCACTCTGCCGTCTTCCCCAAACCACCTCCCCGACGCTCCCCACCGCCACTCCGGCCACCCCCGACCTCCTCCACCATCACCAACCTCACCGCCACACCACCCTCCACCGGTTCCCCACCCTGCCCGGCCACCTCCGCTACTCCCTCGCCGCCGGCAGCCCCCGCAAGTTACTGTTGCTGCTGCTGCTGCTAGGAGCTACTGCTACTGCTGTTGCTTCTCCGGCCGGCCGCCGGCGACTCCGTCGCCGTGCTTCCACCGGCGGCAAGCCCAATGGGCCCCCTGTCAGTAGGTAAATTATTAAAACCCTAATATATATGTATTTACATATATATCCCTATATGTATATATAAGTATATATATAAATGTATATATATAGGTATATTAATATGTATTTCTATGTATATGTATATAAATATTTATACAAATATATTATATATATTATTATATACTGTATAAATACAGTGTATTTATACAGTATATTGAATATTATTATTATAGTCTTATTATATATGTATGTATATATTTATGTATATATACATATATATATATATATATATATATATATCTATACATAATTATACATATATATTTATATATATGTATATATTAAGTATAAATATCTATTTATTATATATTTACATATTATATATTATAGTATGCATTTATATGTATATAGTTATATTATATGGTAATAATTATTAATGCTTTTATTTCTGTTTCATATATTTATATATATAATATAGTTATATATAATATGAATACTGTAAATAATATAACATATTATTTATATGTTATATTTATACTAGGAATTATTATTAATAAATATTGCTGATAATACAGCTTATATTTATATGTATATTTTAAATTCTTGCACTGTCTTTAAATTCATATATTATTATATATAAACAGTGGTCACCTATAGACCCTGATAATATTATTATTATAAATACTGTATATAACAGTGGTCACATATAGACCCTGGTATTAGTGCTGGATATTACAGCATTTATATTGTATTTAAATTCCTGCAAATATCATTTTCTTTTTATATATATATTATCTATATATATATATATATTATGCAGTACATAGATATATATGTATTTACTTTCTGCCCTGTCATTTAATTTATTTATATTATAATCAGTGGATACACCCTGATAATATTATTATATTATAATATTTATGACAGTGGATATACCCTGCTATTATATAAATTTATATTCCTGCATTCTCTTTTCTGTATATATATGCTATATATATACTACTACTACATACTATATCTATAAGTATATATATATACTATATATCTATATATATGTGAGTGTGTATCCTATATATATTATTTATTATACATAGGTAGATATATATACTTTTATATTATGCCCTGATAATTCACGAACCTGTATATTTTTTAACAGAGAATATCTCCAGCACAACCAGTGACCCCTGTCACAAGCAACTACAAACCTGACTGTGAGATCAGGTTACCAAACACTATCAGGGAGTAGGCAAGTATACCTTGCCAAGTTTGTACTGCTTAAATATTAAATGTTAAATGTTCTTATTTAAATTCAATTATTGTCATATAATACTGCTCCTGAAATTACATATAAATGTATCTGAGATTGCCTTGGGTACAGTCAACAGATACGTTGGCTTAGGGTAATCAATGTAGTAGTTACAGACTTACCAACAATTGTGAGAGTATTCTAATATTCTCCTAGACCCTATCACGGAAACACGCAACATGGTTGCAATGCATATTGGGATGCGAGTTGCGTATTTGATTTGCTACCAATACGTGTGACCCGCATCACGGATTAGAATAATGCAGAAAATTATCACTTGACATTTAGTTACATTGGGCGGGGAGAACGACTAAAATACGTATGGGACACCCACCTCTTTACCATGTGCCGCACTCGACGGAGTGATACGGATGATATAGATATGTATTCATGTGACCATTCTCATCGTAGATGGAAAATTGTATAGTGCCCTTGAACGGGGGCATATGTGGCATATACTAGCCTGTCACTACAGATTGGTGAATTACGTCAGCATATGTCTAGCCACATATTTCCCATACGTATTAGGTTGTCTCAATTTGCATTCACTTAGATGGTTAGCACCCTGTATTTATTTCATTCAGTAGTTTAATTCAGTATTTACATACTTGGCATGTTATTTTCTTGTATCTTGTTACGTCCCTCTGAGGACCTGGTTCCCTGACCAGGTTTAGCTGAGACATTCCACCCCACAGTACCTGGACCTGGACTGGAGTCTGGACATGCCCTTGAGATGGAGTTAGAGGAGATGCCGTCAGAGTCTACCTGAGTACACCTGGAGTTGGAGCTACATATTTTGAGGATGTTGCGCTAGTTTATCTTATTTCACTCCTGCTTACTTTTGTAGTGGGATTGTTCCCACCTGACTTTATCTGGGTTGTATATGACATTTCAGATTTAGCATCTATATATATATTCAGCACTTTCCCTGTTATTCTTGTGGATGAGATAGATTTACTTGTATTTAGACTTGTAGTATTTTAGGACAGCGTAGCACATCACTTTGGGTCCATTAAATTGGGTAATCCCTTAGTAACGTGTCAGCTGGCCAATGCCACGTGGCCTAGTTCCGTATATTTTTGGGACTGGGGCGTGACAATTGTAAGCTGTGTTGATAGAAAAAGCAGTAATTTGGGTCTTGGGGGCATTCGGAGGGAGTACTTGCAGACTGATTGCATAATCAATGAGGGAAATTCTGGCGGCCCCCTTGTTAACCTTGATGGTAAGGTTGTAGGAATAAATATATTGAAAGTCATGAATGCACATGGCGTGAGCTTTGCTGTACCAATTGACTCAGCCATAAAATAATAGAGAGTTTCAAGAAGAATAGAAGGATGATCCGGCCTTGGCTTGGGGTAAAAATGCTCCACCTTAATAATATGATCATTGCACATCTTAAAGAGAGAGAGATGCTTCATTTCCAGATATAAGAAAAGGGGTACTGGTGCCCATGGTACTACGGGACCTGCGGACTTGGACGTGGTACAGGATCCCCGTCATCAGCAGCCGGACGTAGGCAAGTGTACCTTGCCACCCTGTATTTCAGATTACAGATATTATTGTTTCTTTATGTACATTGTGCACGTATTTTTGTTTACGATCGATACTTCACGTCCGGATCACAATCGGGTGCAGACGTTCGTCGTAACATCTTAGAACGAATGTTAGATATTCGTAACACCTCGATGTACGTACCTGAGTATATCGATACCCCAGGACACACTCATACACTGTGATCGTGTCAGATTCATGTATCCTAATGCTGACATCATGACCAGAGACTGGGACGACCTTAGGGTCGCGTCTGTTGAGTTATTTTTGTGTGTCGAGACTGTTAGATAGAGGTTCAGGTTCAGCGCACCATCGTTGACCGCTTGGGATGGGGAAGACAGTTACTAAACGTTTGGGCTCCTCTACACGCGTTTATATATGTACATGTACTGTTTCTGTAGTGATCCTGTATCTAGTGTAGTTGTATCACCCGTGTGACTCTTTGCCCGGAGCTGCGGTACGTCCCGTGTGTCTCCGTGTCCGGAGCTACGGTTTTATTTTGGACAGCCCACGCATCGAACATTGTGTAACGACCCGCTCCGCTCAACCCGGAGGGCCGAATCAAACGGCACAAGTATAGCTATTCAGTCCGCCTTGCTCAGCGAGATGGCTCGTTCGATGCAAAGGGATTTATGCTGGGACCTTAGTTGGAGTCAGACTTAGCCTATCAGAGGCACGTCCGGAGTCTCGCTCGACCAATACGATACATCGCTAAGGTGGGTGGCCCCGGTGAACCTGTCTCTACTTAGCTGCTCACTAAGAAAATGAATGTTACATGCTAGTTTACAGGGGATAACCTTTGCATGCTAATAAAAGAGATGAACGCACATAGCTAAGGGGATAACCCCTCCTTATCATTGTATAGAACATGGAGATTTTGCTTGCTATTTGCGTAGTTGGGATTATTAAGTTGGAATGTAGTCAGTTCCTTCATATATGCCATAAAGTAGTGTGAGTTCATACTGAGGCGTTGCACCGCACGGAACATGACACGGGATGGAGTAAAATCATGTTTCATGCATAGACGAGGAAGGCTATCAAGTAGTCGTTCCGAGTCAGGAGATGGAAGGAAAAGGAAGGTACTCGGGATATGCTGATTACCGAGGCAGTCTCTAATCAGAGAGCTGCGTGAAGAAGAAAAGATCCGAGTGTAGTCCTCGGCAAAGACTGATCCGAGAGTTGTCCTCGGCTAGGATTGGAATGTGGGGGAGTAGTTTCATGGTCATGGACAACTGGTTGCGCACCAGGTAGAGAGAGTCCTCGATACGATTGCTGAGGCATCCGAATTATGTCGGCCCGGGAGGACATTGCCAGTGTAGTCCTGGCGATACGCTAGCTGATGACTAGCGGGCGAGAGTGAGACATCCAGCAAGGCTTGCTACCGACCTGGATGGGCGTCGACTCGTTAGACGGCTAGGAGGCCCAGCAAGGCTAGCAACCGAGCTGGGAAGACGGCCGTCCATCGCAGATTATATCCAATATGGCTAGCAGAGCCAGTGACCTTCATATAGATAAGTCATGTTTGCATAGCGGCCATCCGCATTAATTAAAGGAGAAACGGGAAGGAGTGCGTGCACGATATTTTGCACAAGTAGAATGGATGCACAGTATCACACATAGTTCTAATAAAATGGGTCTTGTGAGGCAGAGGCACGGTATAATACTTGGGTTTCATAGTTGCTTCTTGTTATTCCGTAGATTATTGTTTATATTGCTGCATATGACAGGGAAGGCCGAATGGTAAGAAATGGTAAGGTGAACTCAATTATTCATTATTATGATACTCTTGAGCTGACACGGAGATTACTTTCTTTATATTGCCATGTAACTGATCCTAAGGCAAAAGAATAGAAAGACAACGAAATTAGTCGGTGCACATAACTAATGAACGTTCTTATTTTGTGGCGTGGGCGAGAGGCCTCCCCACCGTGCATTCAATGTACTGATACCCAACCAGTCTGCATGCAGGGTGCAGGGAGAACTCGTAAGGATTCGGAGATCGCTTAACGTAATGGGGCGTCGGACCGCACTTGGCGTCTTGGAGCGTGGCGCACGGACCTGGAGCTCACATATATGAGACATAATATATGGGAACATCATCATCCAGATCGTTTGTATTGGTTCTAAGCCTGAGGGCATATTCATTGTAAGAGAGAGAGAGAGCATGAGCGACTTGTAATCTCGGCCTAGCGCCGCTTGTAATCTTTACTTCATATCAATAAAGAGCTTTATTGGATTCAATACTTGTTTTCATTCTATGTTTTCGCTATGCCGACTCTGTAAACTAGTTATCAACGGCCGTTTCGGTATTTGCCTTGCACGGACGCAACCCCAGGCTTGCGCGGCATCGCGTCCCGACGGAAACGTAGTCCCGCGGGAGCGCTGGCACGGTGATTCGCGCCTAGCGGGGACGGCCGATTCCGACAGCAGATCGGGACGTGACATATTGGTATCAGAGCACGGCTTTACGTCCTTGGAATTTATTTTGATTCTCTCAGTTTTGAACTTGTGTATTGGACGAAGTGGTAGATGCTCTCTCTCGATGCTTCGATGGATGTTCCATACAATAAGTCTAAATATTTTCGAAAAGTGCATATGAAATGTACGATTGCTTGAACGGAATTATGATGCGTGGGCTTTTGTCCCAAGCTGGGAAAGACATTATGATATTAGGCTCATGTTATAATCGGCAAGTTATATGTCTATATGAAAACACCAAGCGAGTAGAGTGCGAGATGAGAATATCGTTCAGACAGTGATCTATGCACAGGGCCTTTTGGCCAAGTTGCGTTGAGTATCGTGCACCAAGACCCTTGGTGCTAGTGGGTTGCAGCGAGATTTGGGTATTGTTCGGATAAGAATAAAGTTTGACTTAGGAGAGAAATCGATAGAGACGTTATCGGAGTGCCGCTAAGGCTAGTAATGGGAATCGTGTATGGATTTTCAGATATAGTTTGGACGGTTATTCATAGCGATAAGTTATGATTACAACATATTTGTATGGTGGACTATCGATAGGGGTACATACGAGTCTAAGATCATTAAGGCGACAAATAGGGATCGTGTTGGAGTTCTAAGAAACTAATTGGGAATACGAGTGAAGGATGCGAACGCGATTCAGGAGTTATTAGGATGACTCGATTCCTGAGTGGTGTATACGATAAGTCCCCTGTTCGATTATGCAAATTGTGGATATAATGAGTTGTATAGATTCATGGAGTATAACTCGAACCCTGAGTGGTGTATGGGTCGACTTAGAAATGCTCGAATGAAGTCGTGGATTCGGAGAGTTAAACGGGTCTAACAGCAAGCGACGAGATCGGGTAAAGCCTTGGTATAAATAAACAATGCCTAGTAAGTAAGCGAACTCGGAGGAAGCATGCAATATTTGATTCGAACGAGTTACAATGAGTTGAATAAGGGATAAGGCATACATCGAATAGGAATTCAGGGCAATTGAAATTGATTGCATGGTCGGGGAAACTTAAAGGATCGTACAAGCGATTTTGAGTTGAAACAAGCGAATTAAAAACTTGAGTTGAGATTGAATAATCTGAGATGCGATCGGTATTAGTGCAATTGGAAATAATGTAGTGAACGAATGATAGCGTGCATGAAAAATTTGGATTTGAGTAGGATATCGCTTGATAGAGTTCGGTTTGTGTACGAATGCGATGGTTTTAAATTTTGGGAGATTTAGACCATAACAATAGTTGGAAGATAAGTATGGATTGATGCAAGTTAGTAAAATTAGGATTTTGATGGAATTGAGGTAAGCGGTAACAAATTTGGCTTGGAGTTTGGAAGAGCGATCCTGAAATCAAGTTCGGAAAGATAATATTCGAAATCTGTCCCAGCGAGAACGATTATCCTGCGGGAGCGCCGGCGTGGTGATTTCACGTACGGCGGGGATAATCGAACTCAAAGGGAACATGTTCGGTGATTATTCCAAACGAACTCGATGAATGGAATGTATCAAATGGGATAGAATTGGATTTGGGATTTGAACTTGGTTGTTTGAGGAGTGCTAAAATATTAAGTTGGACGGTTTCGTTAGGCGAACTTGGACTGCGGTAAGAACGGTTGTTAGAAGAACATGGCTTGGTAGATCAATGTACAACTTGGGATAAAATGAAAGATGACGATAAGGTGTCTGTTCGTTCGATGATAACCATAACGATTGACCTTCTTGTCTTGTGCGAGTACGACTTCTTGCTCGCACATGCGTCACGTCCGGATTAGAACAATTATTTCGCGGGAGCATTGGCGTGGTGATATCACGTCCGACTGGGACGATTGAACTTGCGGGAGACCGAAACGTGACAATCGAAGGATTATTTTGACTTGTGGTTCGATACAAAAAGACAATTTTCAGAATTTAAGTGAATCTAAGGATTTTGGTGAGGAGTTAGTCTAGAAACGTGAAGTAAGAGATGTTGGATGGTTTTATGAACGGATACGTAGATTATGCTGGACGACTTAGAGTTTATGATATACATCAATGATTTATAATGGAATTGTGGCTTAGTAATACAAGCGTAGAAAAGGATGGGTTGGTGAATTCTATCAAACGGGATAAAAGATATAGTGTGTGCGAATTGATGGGTTAGACCTGCAACGTGGGCGTATCATGGGTTCGGTTGAATGAACGTGTTGGTGTGATAGGATGATCTGTGCTCGATGTTTAGAAATCTGAGTGAAACGAGCTTGGGTAGAATACCCGTGTAAAGGAACGATGGTTTGACCTTAGGGTGTTTGGGGCGAGCGTCGTGCAACGCGATTACACGATGAGTCACCAATTTAAACTGTACCTATGACTTTGTGAGCTGACCTAGTGGCTAGGCAGACGACCCTGTGCCTTGAGTTAGACTGGAGTGGCTGACTTCAGAGTATCGTTCGAAAAGAATGATGGAACTGGGGCAACGAGACTTAGAGTTAGGATTTGGAATTGGGAATATACACTAGCAACGTTCGCGTTGAAATGAACGTAATACGAGATAGGACTCGGGTAATAATTGATTTGGTCGAATCGGTTATGCGACGGTGAGGAATAAGATGGTATTAGAGAATTGACGGACGAAACTCTCACGATTGAATTGGTGATATTGAAGATAAGTTGGCGTGATGAGTTGGATCATTGCTTGGAAGATGTGCGTTGCTACTAGTAATGCTAAAACTTGAATTTGGATGATATTGGAGTAGACGATAACTGAATCGAACCAGAGTTCGGTCATTCATATAGCTGATCGATCCGCGTTTCAAAATATTTTTATGAGTAGCTTGTCCGACTTAGCTGTCACTAAGCTTGTTTGAAATACACATATTTGGGGGACGCCTTGAATATGGGTACGATCCAGACTTAGCGATATGCATAACTCGGATGCAGCTGCAAAGGAAAATATTCGGATTCGCATGGATGGGTATGGAAACTGAATTAGGTTAGCCTCAACCTAAACTATCATAAAGGAAAGATTGTATCGTTTTCCGTGCTACCGAGATAGTTCTGCGCTAAGGCGCAGTACGGGACTGAGTTTGGGGAATGCAATAGTTGAACGAATGGATCATTCAGATAAATGATTAAGAACTCGTGCGAACGGAACGAGTAAAACGAATAGGAAGTTAAGTTCGATTGAACCAAAGACTTGAAGGATTAGAGCATACCCCAGGTGGGTAATTTAGCTCTGCACTAAGTCACAATATAGACTGAGTCAGAAAACGTAGGTGATTGGGTGCGATTTACTTAGCATGATTGGAGGGTGACTCAAAGAGATTTAATTCAAACAAGATTGGAAATTTAGTCGAGATTCAAACTTTTGGGTTTAGGCGTAACGATGGGTTTCGATAGGTGAGGTCAAGTAAACTGTCAAATGTGTTCAGATGCATTTGGTTCCTATAATAGATAATATAACAAGTTGGGAAAGTCCACCCGATTATGAGTTGTAAGTACCCATTGAGTTATAGAATGCCATGTGTTTGAGCAATACAGCCCTGCGCCAGGTGCAGTAGACTTGAGTCGGGAGTGCAATGATTGAGTTAAGTATAGTTCGATAGCATGAAAGGTAGAGTCGTTCGATGAGAGTTGGCTAAACATTGGCGTAACGCATGGTGAGAAAATAAATGATTGTGGTATTAAGACAGTCTTTGGAAGTTAGACAAGATGTATAGAGTTTGGTTTAGAAGTTGTGCGATAGTACGAGTTGTGCTCAGGAAGTCTCGAGGACGAGACTTATTCTGAGTGGTGTATAATGTAACAACCCGCTCCGCTCAACCCGGAGGGCCGATTCAAACGGCACAAGTATAGCTATTCAGTCCGCCTTGCTCAGCAAGATGGCTCGTTCGATGCAAAGGGATTTATGCTGGGACCTTAGTTGGAGTCAGACTTAGGCTATCAGAGGCGCGTCCGGAGTCTCGCTCGACCGATGTGATACATCGCTAAGGTGGGTGGCCCCGGTGAACCTGTCTCTACTTAGCTGCACACTAAGAAAATGAATGTTACATGCTAGTTTACAGGCGATAACCTTTGCATGCTAATAAAAGAGATGAACGCACATAGCTAAGGGGATAACCCCGCCTTATCATTGTATAAAACATGGAGATTTTGTTTGCTATTTGCGTAGTTGGGATTATTAAGTTGGAATATAGTCAGTTCCTTCATATATGCCATAAAGTAGTGTGAGTTCATACTGAGGCGTTGTACCGCACGGAACATGACACGGGATGGAGTAAAATCATGTTGCATGCATAGACGAGGAAGGCTATCAAGTAGTCATTCCGAGTCAGAAGATGGAAGGAAAAGGAAGGTACTCGGGATATGCTGATCACCGAGACAGTCTCTAATCAGAGAGCTGCGTGAAGAAGAAAAGATCCGAGTGTAGTCCTCGGCAAAGACTGATTCGAGAGTTGTCCTCGGCTAGGATTGGAATGTGGGGGAGTAGTTGCATGGTCACGGACAACTGGTTGCGCAGCAGGTAGAGAGAGTCCTCGACACGATTGTTGAGGCATCCGAATCGTGTCGGCCCAGGAGGACATTGCCAGTGTAGTCCTGGCGATACGCTAGCTGATGACTAGCGGGCGAGAGCGACACATCCAGCAAGGCTTGCTACCGACCTGGATGGGCCTCGACTCGTTAGACGACTAGGAGGCCCAGCAAGGCTAGCAACCGAGCTGGAAAGACGGCCGTCCATCGCAGATTATGTCCAATATGGCTAGCAGAGCCAGTGACCTTCATATAGATAAGTCAATTGATGCATGGTATCACACATAGTTCTAATAAAATAGGTCTTGTGAGGCAGAGGTACGGTATAATACTTGGGTTTCATAGTTGCTTCTTGTTATTCCGTAGATTATTGTTTATATTGCTGCATATGACAGGGAAGGCCGAATGGTAAGAAATGGTAAGGTGAACTCAATTATTAATTATTATGACACTCTTGAGCTGACACGGAGATTACTTTCTTTATATTGCCATGTAACTGATCCTAAGGCAAAAGAATAGAAAGACAACGAAATCAGTCGGTGCACATAACTAATGAACGTGCTTGTTTTGTGGCGTAGGCGAGAGGCCTCCCCACCAGTGCATTCATTGTACTAATACCCAACCAGTCTGCATGCAGGATGCAGGGAGAACTCGTAAGGATTCGAAGATCGCTTAACGTAATGGGGCGTCGGACCGCACTTGGCGTCTTGGAGCGTGGCGCACGGACCTGGAGCTCACATATATGAGACATAATATATGGGAACATCATCATCCAGATCGTTTGTATTGGTTATAAGCCTGAGGGCATATTCATTGTAAGAGAGAAAGAGAGCATGAGCGACTTATAATCTCGGCCTAGCGCCGCTTGTAATCTTTACTTTATATCAATAAAGAACTTTATTGGATTCAATACTTGTGTTCATTCTATGTTTCCGCTATGACGACTCTGTGAACTAGTTATCAACGGCCGTTTCGGTATTTGCCTTGCGCGGGCGCAACCCCAGGCTCGTGCGGCATCGTGTCCCGATGGAAAAGTACGTCCCGCGGGAGCGCTGGCGCGGTGATTCGTGCCTAGCGGGGACGGCCGATTCCGGCGGGAGATCGGGGCGTGACACATTGTCTTCAAACTATGTCTCACTTAGTTGGTTATGCTAGACTATACCGTCGTTGCACTTGTACTTTCTGTTGTACTTTGGTATGCTGTATTTCTTTACCTTGTTACGTCCCTCTGAGGACCTGGTTCCCTGCCAGTTTTGCAGCATAGACGTTTACAGAGCATTTGGAGTTGCTGATGGAGTGGCATATCTTACGGACATTGTACCAGGTACTCATATCATTTCTACCGGTATTATGGTTACTTTGTTTATATTGATTATTCATCTGCTGTTGTAGCCTAGTTTTTGTAGACTCACCTCTTCTCGAGTCTACTCGAGTTTGTGTGTTATTGGGCGGCCGACCTTAGCACATATAGCTCTTTCTTGTATACTATTGTACATTGTGGATTGAGACATAGAGGTTTACATTTATGGGATATCTAGATAGTGCCTTTATATTATACAGCTTATATGTATTCGAGTCAGACCAGAGTCTGGCCGAATGTGTAGCTGGCGTGTCACGTATTCCTGGTCCTACGTATTTGGGACTGGGGCTTGACAGGCAAAGAGTGTTATGTGGCCTAAGTGTTATGCGGCATGAACTCTGTGCCGCATATATTATAGTGCCATGCTCTGCATAAGCACTATGTACAAGTGATATCGCCTTGCTTGCTCGAACGGAAGTCTTCTCGGAGTGTTCCCGACCGATTGATCAATGTGAGTGGGCAGAACTACATTCTCTGATTCTTGCACGACTTAAAAATGAATATGAGTTTTTGAATGCTTGTTGCTTAAGAAGATTATTTCATAAGAAGAATGATAGAACATGTCTCAGCATGCTTAATAAGAGAACTCACATAGCTTGTCATTTGCTTGCTTGCCTAACTAGAGAACTGGAAATGCTTGTCTAAATGAGATAGAACCTTGCCATGCTAGTCCAGAGTATAAAAATATTGCATGCTTAGTTACACGATATCGCTATCGAACGAACCGCTGCCATGCTAATAAGAAAAGAGTAAAATATTGCTTTCACTTATTCTTGATATCGTATGCTAAGCTGGAATACTTGAATGCTTGTCCAAGAGATAGAATTGCTTGCTAGAATTATAGAACTGTTCTTGCTTATTACTTGTTATATGAGTTAGCTTTGCTTGAACATGTTTCTTGATTGCTTGTAAAAATATAGAACTTCAGGACTTGCTTGAACTTGTGTGATCTAGACTAATAGTCCGCCCTGAGGCCTAAAAACCTTACCAACGGGAGGGTGTGACTATTTGGCAAAGAGTATTGACAACTTCGGCCCTATCGCTTGATTGATGTGCATTGCTTGCATGCTTGTTCGTGGTTCATCAGTTGCATGATAGCATATTTATCTGATAGGAGCTTGCATTCATGCATATGGTCAGGACAACTTGTGCACAAGGTCATCTCTCGAGCGTTTCATGGGGCACTGGGATCGTTTGGCCTAGGAGAGATCTAGATACCCTGAGGCTTAAAACACCTTACTTACGGGAGGGTAGACCCGTCTATTAGTGAGATGGGCTTGTACGTCCCAACTGCTAATCCCGTGGAGGGGGCCATCATATAGTTAGGGCGCATGCTAGGCTAGCCTTCTTGCATACCTAACTGTTTGATACAGAGACGGACAGAAAACTAGAGAACTGTATACATATATGTTTAAGCAAATTGTTGCTAACTTGTATGTTTGCTGCAGGATAATCGTTCGGCATGGGGTAAGAAACATAATGTGTTATACATATAAGCCTGTTTGTTCATTGAAATATGCATCGTAGAGTTTATCTGTCAGTGCATTATGTATTTCGCATCGGTCGGATAATGGCTATTAGTGCATAGCTGAACCTTGATCCCGGCTGCTACTTGTTAGTGAAAAGCAACCAGGTGTCACAGCTGCAAATAGTATCAAAATGTGAGTCATTGGTTGGCTGGATTACCGCTACCGATCCTGAGTTCCTCGGGGACCGACCTTTGATTGATAGTTCAACTTGTGTGCTTGATTGAATGATAGTTACTAAATGTTGCTTGTCCATAAGGGTTAGAATATAGTACACAATACATACTGCATACTGCACGATAGACCATTGCCTCTATAGCTTGCTTGTGTGTATTGAATATGCAAAACTGTTTCAAAGCTGTGTTTTTGAAAAGATGTAAACTGACTATAAACTGACTATAAACCAGGTTTAATATTTATATATATATTATATAATTATTTAAATGGTAATGCTAATTATGATTGTATATGTATTCATTCTGTATGGCCCTAGGTAATTATGGGTATTCCATATTTCGATTGACCAAGTGACCTTAAAAGACCTGTTAGTTGACTGTCTTGTGTACTTTAACGTACTGGCTTAGATACCTGATTAGTTGAATGTCTGATTGTGTACAACACTTGAAGACGTGACACCCGCGTAATTAAACACGCAGTTGACCAAGTCGCCAATTGGCGGGCCCCACGATTGACTTTTTAGGCGAATTTGTGTTCGGCTCATCGGATTCCACCTTTGGACATACCGTTGAGTTCGTATTAACATTTAGAGTTGGTTTGGCCTATAATTTGTCCCATTTAGAGACTGTTACCCTTGGCATATTTTTTGGTGCAAAGTGGGCCACACGTGGACCCCATTTAGATCCGAAATTATCGTTTTGCCCCTGTATCCAAATTGGACGAAAGGGAAGTGCTTTCTAGCTATTTTGCTTATTCTGGGAACGTTGGTGATATCTATTTCAGCATCCGGAGACATTTGTCCTGAGGCTATAGCTTTTGGTCCTGTGTGTTGGACATCTAGACGTTATATTTTGCAGCTTCTTGTCAGGCAAGTATACCTTGCCATTGTACTATTACTTATATTCCATATGTTACATGCATATTTATTTTCTGTCTTTAGTTTATATATTTAAACTATTATATAAAATGCGCGCGATAGTGTCGTCGCGATATGTTTTTATTTATGTAAATGCATTGACCTTGTTTATGAGACTACCCCATTTTCATGTAGCATCATTAGGTTCATTTGACTGTGACACATTTTTACACGAGTTATGAGTCTCATATAGATCACGGACGTACGTATTGACTGATCATTGGTACGTGTGGGCCGTGCGTTAGGGATAACTGCTGATAAAAACTTTGTATGCTAGGAGACTTAGCAGTTATTAGAGGTCCATGGACATAGCCTATTGTAGTATGGTGGTCCAATCCTTGTCCTTGTTTGGTTGCAGGATTGGGCTAGGGTACTAAGAATAGGCTATGAACCAAATTGTGTCATGGATGTGACATGCTTAGAGCATGGGGTGCAGAGAACAACAAGTACCGCATTTGGGCTCCTTTGCACTTTCCTTTTATGTAACCCGTACGCTCCGCTGGAGATACGCGGTCGTGATGACCCCTATACTACTTGGCGGCCTCTGTCGTTCAAAAGACGACATGCTTTGTAGGCCCCTAATTCTCTGAGAGAGTCACGCCAATCCCATTTATGGCCTGATAGCCCACTTGTTAGAAAGTTGTTCTCAAACTGCATTCACTTAGAGGGTTAGGCGACCCCGTTGGATATTTATTTCAGTACTTTATTGGCATACTTTTATGTATCTTGTTATGTCCCTCTGAGGACCTGGCCCTTCCAGGTGTATCTGTTCATGAGTATTCGCAGGAGCACATATTCGGATGGTTACATAATTTCGAGGATGTCTTCTCTTCGAGCCCGTGATTGTGAGCTGGTATTCTTATATTGTGTTTATTGTGTTATACTTTTTCATTCGAGTTGGTAGTAGATTTGTTACCGCCCAACTATCATCCTTAGATACTTCTTATTGAGATCTAGTTTCATAGATACTGCTTATTTATTTATATTTGATTTTTTGTGGATGAGATTTAGATTATACCCTGTGACTTGTGATAGATTTATACCACTTGTGGATTTGATATTCATATTACAGCGTACGTATGGGTTTGGTTTCCATATATTAGAGTTGCCATATCCATGCGGCTGGCATGCTTACGTGTCCTAGTCCTACGTATTTTTGGGACTGGGGCATGACAGTTCCTAAATGCTGCTTGTCCATAAGGGTTAGAATATAGTGCACAATATATACTGCACACTGCACGATAGACCATTGCCTCTATAGCTTGCTTGTGTGTATTGAATATGCAAAACTGTTTCAAAGCTGTGTTTTCGAAAAGATGTAAACTGACTATAAACCTGAGCTGCACGAAATGAACTTAGGTAAAAGTAGCAAGATCACTAGTAATGTAATATTTTGCCACATGATTACTTAGTGTGGGTTTCAGGAGGTGTACCTTCTGTTCAGTTGTTTATACTCACCAGTACTTATAAAAGTGTTGACCCACCAACAGTTTGCTTGTTCTTAGGTGCTTGATCGTCTGAGAAAGCGATAGCCGTGCCTCATCCCAAGGAACCGAAAATCAGAAGTCGATGCCTTGAGCCGTATCGAGCTGCTTTGGGTTGCTTTTGTATAGAGGGACAAAATGTATGGAACGATATCATTGTAATAGAGAGATAGAGTGCTTGAGCGAATTATAGCCTCGGCCATGCGCCGCTTGTAACACTTCTGATTATCAATAAAAGAGCCTATTTTCATATGCCATTATGTTCTTCACTTTTCTGTAATATGTGTGTCGCTGCTTCAGTATTGAATAGCTTACTTGCCCTTGTATCAAAGCTTTGGCCTTGTGCAAGCGTATTTTAGGCTTGCACGGTATCACGCCCGTGCGAGGACGATCGATTCCATAGGGACCAAAGCGAGGACGAACGGCCCTGCGGGACCGGGGCGTGACATAGTGGTATCAGAGGCACTCGATTCTTTGCACATTCCGTTGCCTCTGACTCTGAGTTGTGCCTGATGTGAGATACAATGAACGTTCCATACAATGAGTCCGTAAATATTCTCAAAGTTGTCGGCAAAAGTTTTTTGGATTTGCTTTTGTTGCTTGAGATATGATTTATGATTTTGTTGGATAGAGTTTTATTGAGTTATGATTGCTAGAGTTTTGATTTGGGATGGTGAGGGATGAGGACTATCGCTGTTCGGGATTCTTTTGTGAGTTTCTCCTTTAGTTTCGAGGACGAAACTCTTTGTTGGTGGGTAAGTATGTAGTGCCCCGCTCCGCGTAGGCACTATGTACAAGTGATATCGCCTTGCTTGCTCGAACGGAAGTCTTCTCGGAGAGTTTCCAACCGATTGATCAATATAAGTGGGCAGAACTGCATTCTCTAATTCTTGCACGACTTAAAAATGAATCTAAGTTTTTGAATGCTTGTTGCTTAAGAAGATTGTTTCATAAGAAGAATGATAGAACATGTCTCAGCATGCTTAATAAGAGAACTCACATAGCTTGTCATTGAAACGAATCTGCTTGCTTGCCTAACTAGAGAACTGGAAATGCTTGTCTGAATGAGATAGAACCTTGCCATGCTAGTCCAGAGTATAAAAATATTGCATGCTTAGTTACACGACACCGCTATCAAACGAACCGCTGTCATGCTAATAAGAAAAGAGTAAAAGATTGCTTGCACTTATTCTTGATATCGTATGCTAAGCTGGAATACTTGAATGCTTGTCCAAGAGATAGAATTGCATGCTAGAATTATAGAACTGTTCTTGCTTGTTACTTGTTATATGAGTTAGCTTTGCTTGAACATGTTTCTTGATTGCTTGTAAAGAGATAGAACTTCAGGACTTGCTTGAACTTGTGTGATCTAGACTAATAGTCCGCCCTGAGGACTAAAAACCTTACCAACGGGAGGGTGTGACTATTAGGCAAAGAGTATTGAGAGCTTCGGCCCTATCGCTTGATTGATGTGCATTGCTTGCGTGCTTGTTCGTGGTTCATCAGTTGCATGATAGCATATTTATCTGATAGGAGCTTGCATTCATGCATATGGTCAAGACAACTTGTGCACAAGGTCATCTCTCGAGCGTTTCCTGGGGCACTAGGATCGTTCGGCCTAGGAGAGATGTAAACCCCCTCAAATATTTCTATAGATAGTCTGGTATGGGATGAAAAATTTTATTTTAGCAGCATATGATTGAGGTTTAGAGTAAGGTTGCAGATGTCTGATTATTTTAGATTAAACCCTTGGCGCGCCCTACCGTAGTTACAATATTCAGAGCCCAACATCAGCCTATTTAATTCTAACAGATTGTTGCACTTTTGACTTGACCCGCCAATTTAGGCGCTGGACTTTTCCGCCACTCAAAATCAAATCCATTTTGCCCTAAATTAATTGCACAACTTCCCGTATCCAAATCCCATATTTAATCCTGTGTCGGACACCTGTGTCGGACACCTGTATCGTTACCATCAATTTTGAGATACCAACTTAACCCGTTGAGCCGGACCAACTAAAGGGTCTAAGACTGACACCAAGCCTACACCATTTTTGACCTTTGTGTCACTCCCAAATTGAGACCCCAGGTGCCCCCATTTAATTTAAAAGCGCGGGACATATTTTTATTCAAATTAAATTGGGAATACCAACTTGACTAATCCCATTTTAATCCCAATTTAATTCCAATGCCCATTTAATTAAGCCCATGCAAAACATACAATATCCCCTCACCCTACATAACACCAAACACCAATTTTTCCATAATTTTTCCATCATTTCATGTGTTTGTGCAATTATCCAAACTTAAGGGGCTAAATTGCAAATGTTGTGACATGTGGCACACCCTTATTGGTCAAGGCCAAATGAAGAGGCCAACCCTCTTCTTTGACCGTGGTCAACATCCCTCCTCCCTTTCTTTTTCATGAAGAAACTATTTCATTCATGTGAGATCTCAACCCCACATTTGAAATGAGTAAATCTCCAACATCCAATCCTTACACACTATCCTATAAAATGTCTCTATCACATCCCTCTTCCCAATGCAGGCCCTAATCCCCATGCCTAGAGAAACCCCCACCCCCTCTCTCTCTCCTCTCTCTTCTACATTCAAAACCCCAAACCGAGCCTCCCATTCTCATTTTTTTCTTCTCCTCCTTCTTCTTTGGAGAAACCCCACCCGAGAACTGCTCCGGCCGGACCCCCCTCCGGCAACACCCGCTGAATCCCCCACGAGCTCCGGCGAGCCGCGAGCTTCCTCCACCCTACTCCGGGAGCTACTACAGCACCCCTCCGTCCACCGTGGCTGTTGCCTCGGCCGAGAACCCGCTGCCATCACCCGAACCACCACCTGCACTCGATTATCTCCGGCCGAGATCCACCCGCACGGTCGTTCTCCATCCGCTGAGCCAAGCCGCCGCTCCGGTCGAGCAACTCCGGCCCCTCCATTTTCTGGCCACCGACTGATGCTCACCACGACTTCACCGAGCCTGCCCCCAGCTTTACTCCCCGGCCAGTCATCCCCGTCGACTCCACAAACCACCACCCCTCTGGCCAACCGACATCAGCTCATTCCTCCCCCGGCCTGTTGTTCCCGCCACCACTCCGGCGAGCACGAGCTCCGGCATCCCCGTTTTTCCTCGGCGAGTTTCTCCACAAGCTGCGACACCACCACCACCTCGAGCACATCCCCGCACCTCCAGCTTCACGTCACCCTGCCACCTCGACTGCCAATCTCCGGCGGCCAACCCCTCACGCCACCCCGCACCTCCATCCTCCATCCTCGGTTCTTCGGCCAACAGTCACCTCGCCGAGGTGATACATTCTCCCCCCTCTCTATATATTTATATATTGTTTTGTGTATTGTTAGTTTTAGGGTTTATGTTTAAGTATTGTGGATTACTTAGCTAATATTTAGGGTTTAATTCCATAGGAACGAAATAGAATTTATGGATATATATTGAGTTAGGGTATGAGAATGCATGGATCCTTGTTTAGGGTTGGGATCACATGAAATGGTTATGAACTATGTGCATGGGTAAAAATTGCAAGGTTAACATTTAAGGCACTGAGCATATAATGAGTTTATGATATTGGGAAACATTGAGATGTAAGGGCATCTAAATTTATTTATGCATTTGATTATTGTTGTTGAGCAGATTAAATTGTTGCAAAATAATACTATGATTTATCATCGAGGGACAGGTGATTATTGTGAACTAGTGTGTAGTATCAAACCACTAATTGGTGATTTGGGGACTGAATATTAATGATGGGTTTAATTGAAGAGAAGTACTATTTGTGAACTGGTAAGGATGATATAAAACAGAAGGTTTAAATAATTATAAATTGTGTATTTGAGGATGACAGTAAATGTACGTATTAACGTCGGTGCACACCGAGGTAAAATATGAGGAATAAATAGGCATGATCTACCAATGAACACGGCACTGAATATAGAAGGATTGAGGATGGTTTGATGATATTATACAGATGATTAGTTGATTTAATGTATCGTACCAATAGTCAACCGTGGTTAACCCTCTAGCGTCTTGTCCCTGTGAGTTATAGCTGAGTCTGAGCATATGTATAGACGTGTGTCATCCCTGTTTGTCTCGTGATAGTTTATTGATTGAGTTTGTATCTCATCTCTAGGTACTACGGGATCTGAGGACTTGGACGTGGTACCGGATCCCCGTCATCAGCAACCGGACGCAGGCAAGTGTACCTTGCCACCCTGTATTTCAGTTATAGATATTTATTGTTTCATTATGTACATTGTGCACGTATTTGTTTACGATCGATACTTTGGGTCCGGATCACAACCGGGTGCAGACGTTCGTCGTAACGTCTTATAATGAATGTTAGATGTTCGTAACACCTCGATGTACGTACCTGAGTATATCGTCACCCCAGGACACAATCATACACTGATAGCGTGCTAGATTTCCTGTATCCTGATACTGACATCATGACTGGAGACTGGGACGACCTTAGGGTCGCGTTTGTTGATAGTATTTTTGTGCGAAGAGACTGCTAGATAGAGGTTCAGGTTCAGCGCACCATAGTTGATCGCTTGGGAAGGGGAAGATAATTACTAGACGTTTGGGCTTCTCTATACGCGCTTATATATATATATGTATGGTATCTGTAGTAATCCTGTATCTAGTGTAGTTGTATCACCCGTGTGACTCCTTGCCCGGAGCTGCGGTACGTCCCGTGTATTTCTGTGTCCGGAGCTACGGTTTTATTTTAGACAGCCCACGCGTCGAACATTATCTTCAAACTGTGTCTCCGTTGTTGTACTTGTACTTTCTGTTGTACTTTGGCATGCTGTATTTTTGTACCTTGTTACGCCCCTCTGAGGACCTGGTCCCCTGCCAGTTTTGCAACATATACGATTATGGAGCATTTGGAGTTGCTGATGGAGTGGCATATCTTGCGGGCACTGTACCAGGTACTCATGTCATTTCTACCGGCATTATGGTTACTTATTTTATATTAATTATTTATCTGCTGTTGTAGCCTAGTTTTTGTAGACTCGTATCTTCTCGAGTCTATTCGAGTTTGTGTGTTATTGGGCGGCCGACTTTAGCACATGTAGCTCTTTTTTGTATATTTCTGTTCATTGTGGATTGAGACATAGAGGTTTACATTTATGAGATATTTAGATAGTGCCCTTTATATTATACAGCATATACATATTCGAGTCAGACCAGAGTCTGGTTGAATGCGTAGCTGGCATGTCACGTATTCCTAGTCCTATGTATTTTGGGGACTGGGACGTGACAAGAGATCTAGATACCCTGAGGCTTAAAACACCTTACTTACGGGAGGGTAGATCCGTCTATTAGTGAGATGGTCTTGTACGTCCCAACTGCTAATCCCGTGGAGGGGGCCATCATATAGTTAGTGTCACGCCCCGGTCCCGCAGGGCCGTTCGTCCTCGCACGGGCGTGATGCCGTGCAAGCCTAAAGTGCGCTTGCACAAGGCCAAAGCTTTGAAACAAGGGCAAGTAAGCTAATCAATATCTGAAGTAGCGGCACATAACATTGCAGAAAAGTGAAGAACACAATGGCATATAAAAATAGGCTCTTTTATTGATATTCACAAATGTTACAAGCGGCACATGGCCGAGGTTACAATTCGCTCAAGCACTCTTCTCTCGATTACAATGATACCGTTCCATACATTATGTCCCTTTATACAAAGCAACTCAAAGCAGGCACAACTCGATGCGGCTCCAGGCATCGACTCCAGATTTTCGGTTCCTTGGGATGAGGCACGGCTATCGCTTCCTCGGACGAACGAGCACCTGAGAACAAGCAGACTGTTGGTGGATCAGCACTTTATGCAAGTACTGGTGAGATAAAACAACTGAACAGAAGCTACACCCCCTGAAACCCACACTAAGTAGACTTGTGGCAAAACATTGCATTTCTAGTGATCTTGCTAGTTTTACCTATGTTCGTTTCATGCAGTTCTAGCAGAGTCATATTACATCTTTTGAAACATAACTTTGAAACAGTTTTGCATATTCAAACTATAAGCATACGATTTGGGACAGTGCTCTATCGTGCAGTGCGCAGCATATATTGTGCAACACAATCTATCTCTTAGGGGCAAGGCAGCATATTGGAACTATCATTCAACAAGCACACAAGTTAACTATTAATCAGAGGTCGGTCCCCGAGTAACTCAAGATCGGTAGCGGTAATCCAGCTAACCAATGACTCCTTTATCTGATGCTATTAGCAGCTGTGACTGAGGTTCAGCTCTGCACTAATAGCCATTGTCCAACCGATGCAATGCAATGAAGCTCTATCAGATAAATCACGATGCATAACGAATGATCAAGCAGGCTATAGATAAACTCATAATATTTCTTACCCACGGCCGAACGGTTATCCCTGCAGCAGACACAAGTTAGCCACAATTTGCATAATATAATGTATACAGTTCTCTAGTTTTCCTGTTCGTCTCTGCATCAAACAGTTAGGTATGCAAGAAGGCTAGCCTAGCATGCGCCCTAACTACATGATGGTCCCCTCCACGGGATTAGCAGTTGGGACGTACCAGCCCATCTCACTAATAGACTTGTCTTTGGTCTACCCAAGAACGTACAAGCCTTGGGTATCTAGATCTCTTCCCGGACCGAACGATCCCCAGTGCCCCAGGAACCGCTCGAGAGATAATCCTTGTGCACAAGTTGTCCTGACCAAATGCATGAATGCAAGCCCTATCAGAAAAATATGCTATCATGCAACTGATGAATAATGCACAACAAGTCTATCTCTTTTCTCATTTCTCAAGCTCAAGTCCAGATAGCCGAAGCTCATTGTCTTTATGCACGTTGCCTAATAGCCACACATGTTAAGCCTCGAGGTGGACTATTAGTCTAGATTCACAAGTTCACGCTATTCACCAAGTTTTGTCTTTTCACAGGCCAACTATAACACATATTCAAGCAAGCTAACTCTTAAACAAGTAACAAGCAAGAACAGTTCTTATAACTCTAGCATGCAAATTCTATCTCTTGTGGACAAGCATTCTAGTATTCCAGTCTAGCATACGATATAAGTGCAAGCAATCCTTTTTACTCTTGTTATTAGCATGGCAAGGTTCTATCTCGTTTCAGACAAGCATTTTAGTTCTCTTATTAGGCAAACAAGCAGATTTGTTTTAATGACAAGCTATGTGAGTTCTCTTATTAGCATACTGAGTCGGTTCTATCTTTCTTCTTATGAAACAATCTTATTAAGCAACAAGCATTCAAAAACTCAGATTCATTATTAAGTCGTGCAAGAATCAGAGAATGCAGTTCTGCCCACTCACTTTGATCAATCGGTCGGGAACTCTCCGAGAAGACTTCCGTTCGAGCAAGCAAGGCGATCTCACTTGTACATAGTGCCTACGCGGAGCGGGGCACTACAGTTAGGGTGCATGCTAGGCTAGCCTTCTTGCATACCTAACTGTTTGATGCAGAGACGGACAGAAAACTAGAGAACTGTATACATATATATTTATGCAAATTATTGCTAACTTGTATGTTTGCTGCAGGATAACCGTTCGGCATGGGGTAAGAAACATAATATGTTATACATATAAGCCTGCTTGTTCATTGAAATGTGCATTATAGAGTTTATCTTTCAGTGTATCATGCATTTCGCATCGGTCGGACAATGGCTATTAGTGCATAACTGAACCTTGGTCCCGGATGCTACTTGTTAGTGAAAAGTAACCAGGTGTCACAGCTGCTAATAGCATCAGAATGTGAGTCATTGGATAGCTGGATTACCGCTATCGATCCTGTGTTTCTCGGGGACCGACCTCTGATTGATAGTTCAACTTGTGTGCTTGATTGAATGATAGTTCCTAAATGATGCTTGTCCATAAGGGTTAGAATATAGTGCACAATACATACTGCGCACTGCACGATAGACCATTGCCTCTATAGCTTGCTTATGTGTATTGAATATGCAAAACTGTTTCAAAGCTGTGTTTTCGAAAAGATATAAACTGACTATAAACCTGAGCTGCACGAAATGAACTTAGGTAAAAGTAGCAAGATTACTAGTAATGTAATATTTTGCCACATGATTACTTAGTGTGGGTTTCAGGGGGTGTAGCTTATGTTCAGTTGTTTTTACTCACCAGTACTTATAAAGGTGCTGACCCACCAACAGTTTGCTTGTTCTCAGGTGCTTGATCGTCCGAGGAAGCGATAGTCGTGCCTCATCCCAAGGAACCGAAAATTAGGAGCCGATGCCTTGAGCCGTATCGAGCTGCTTTGGGTTGCTTTTGTATAGAGGGACATAATGTATGGAACGGTGTCATTGTAATCGAGAGATAGAGTGCTTGAGCGAATTGTAACCTCGGTCATGTGCCGCTTGTAACACTTCTGATTATCAATAAAAGAGCCTGTTTTTATATGCCATTGTGTTCTTCACTTTTCTGCAATATGTGTACCACTGCTTCAGTATTGAATAGCTTACTTGTCCTTGTATCAAAGCTTTGGCATTGTGCAAGCGTATTTTAGGCTTACACGGCATCACGTTTGTGCGAGGACGATCAGTTACGTAGGGACAAAAGCGAGGACGAACGGCCCTGCGGGACCGGGGCGTGACATATACCTTCCAACATGCATCCATCTTGTTGAATGCATGACTGATTATTACACAAAGTATTCTAAGTGACAGAACTCCATATGTTTTACTCGCTGAACAAATAAGAAATTTGCTAAGTCCAAGAGACACCCATGCGACAAGCATAAAATACGAAAGTGACTATGCGCCTCTTCTCTTATTGACATATAACCATGTTTCGCTCTTGCATATATTTTATGAGTTGTCTTTTCTTTCTGACACACTTTATGGCTTGTCATATCCATCACTTCAGTCACTTCTCTGACACGCATTTAATGCACGTCACTCAACACTTGTCCCAAGGAGTGGACTTTGTCCTGTCATATGCGGCACTGATCCAATGCGGCCGAGACTTCCCATGCGGAATTGGCCCATATGCGGCCAACTTCCCATGCGGCACCGACATATATGCCACCGACTTCCTATGCGGCACCTGTCTATGTGGCACTGACTCTATGCATCCCTGATTCTCATGTGGCCTATGTGCACGTTTTACTGTTTTGCTTGGTTTGCATGCTTTATTGAATTTTTGTGATTCCATGTGTGATTTTTAATGATTGCTAATGTATATGAGCTAAGTGACCATGTGTTAGACTTGACTATATGCTAGAACCCATGTGATTTACTAATTATTGGTAACTTGACTCAACTATTGGTATCCGTGCTGATATACTTACTACGTGTTATGTGTTCCTACGTGCTAAGTGCTTCTACGTGATTATGTTACATGTTTTACACCGAGGTGGGCCTATGTGCTAAGCGACATGTGATATGATATAATTCTTCCAGCATTGACATGATAGTTGGTCAATAACCAGGCGTGCCTAGGATTTGTTTGACTATTGCATCATGCTGGGGTGAATCCAAATTGAACTGCAAAATGATAAAGCGGATTCGCATATAGCGTATCCGTACTACGGTACGACATATAAGGGGAGTAACATGTGACCACGCCATATAATTCTAGCTAATCGTAGGGTTAACTAGAAAACTAAAATATGTAGAGCATTGGGAGGGACGAAATCCCGAGATCGTGCTTAATAAGCCACCATCAATCATTATATGGGGAGTGAAGGCTGACCCCCATGGATATTATTTAAATCCTCATTAGTTGAGGGAAATATTCGATTATTATATTATACTATGTGTTCTATGTGATATTAGCACGATGGCCTTACGAGGGACCGGTGCATATTACTATGTGCTATACGATGATTCATGGCTCGACTAGCCCCTGCTAGAACATGGTTCGATCTGAGGATTCCTATTATATGCATAATATTTCTGGGATAACCCAGACTCCACCTAGTAAGCCGTATAAGTGATTGGCCGATTATGTAACTGAACTTGATTGGGCATTGGACCTTCTGTTAAATAATTTAGGGATATGAACTATTATAGTGCGATGGTCTAACCATTGTCCTTATTTTGTTGTAGGATTAGATTATTGTATCACGATAGGCCATGAACCGAAACTAAGATACATGATATATATATATATATATATATTCTTTCTGGTTTTGTTTATTCATTCGTGCTTCTTTTGTGGTACTTGCTATTTGGGGTCTAACCCCATTGGTTTCGTATGGCCAAGTTTAGAGGCAGCACCCGAGGATCAAGCGTACTTTTTTCTGAACAATGGCGTGTACCAGACGGACTGCCGCTGAGAGAAACGAGTGGATTTCTTCTTCCCTGCTCGCTATCGCATATTTTACTCTTTTGGGCCATTTAGCCACCGGCACTTGTTAGTCGTAAATTTGGATATTTAGTCTCCTTACATTATTGTAATTAATCAGACTACAGTTGATCATGGTCATGCACTTTTGCTACTCTACCAGCTTTCTTATTTTATACAGTTGGGTTCCATAATATTGTGGTAGGGCGTTTGGGATGCCATACTTTCTTGTCATACATGTTCTATGTTTACTATCCTTACTTGACTGATTGAGACAATAGATGTGTTGTGTTACCCTAAGTGACTTGCTTGTAGTATGCACTCCTTTGTCTAGTTATAGCCGTGACCGTCGTACGATGTTCTATACCTTGTACAGGAGAGCTAGCCATGTCCGTCTCTATTTTCCGGTACTGGGGCGTAACAGATTTGGAGCTCTCCGTCGAGAGGGCACAATTCCAGCACACCATCGAGTGTTGCATTTACCTATAAATTAATATACCTGATATAATCTATTATATGTATCCTTACGCTTGGATAACCCGGATAGTCTGCAAGATATATGGTTGTATGGAATCTCAAACTGCATGTATTAGTAACTAGGACTGTGATATCCCTAGTTAGCTAATGATAGCAAGTCGTAGGGCATGATTTGTTGTGATTGCTTGATTTCCAGCCTAGTCTAGTCTGGCTCTGTCCTGATTTGTTTAAATAGCTGATCCGAAAAACTGTAACCTGAGTACTGATTTCAGATATCCTTGTTTAAATACTCTAAAACTGTTTAACTGTTATTTTACCTACTGTACTTATTTAATTATTTTTTATGATATTTCTAACTGATTTGTTTCATGCTGGTTTAGTTCCTAAGTTGGCTCCCTTGTGGTACTTGCTATTTTGGGATCTGACCCCACTGGTTTTGTATGGCCAGATTTTAGAGCATGACCGAAGGATCTCCCGTATTTCTGGCTCAAGATGGTGAACACCAGGAGCACCCGAGGACATGAGTGGATTTCTTCTTTATCACCCACTTGATCTTGTACTTATACATTTGAGGTATTTAGCCATCGAGCACATGTTAATCTCGTATTTTGGAACTTGACATTCTAGCCCGAGGGCCTACATATAAAGCATATTCTAAACTATAGCTAGAGCTAATCATGTAATATTGTACGCTTGCTAGTTCTTCAATTTTGTAACTAGCTTCATGATCATCTATGTATGTATAGTTTGAGACACCTTACTATTATATGTTTAGTGATCATACATCTTGTAACTTGTTGATTGCTTGAGATTGAGACACGTAGGACCCTTAACCTAGGAATGACTTTTGGATTGTAGAGTAAAACCCTCACATGTGTAGATAGTCATGATCGTATTTCGGAGTATTGAGTACTCTGGTGTACGTAGTTGGCTTTGTCCACCTCTGCTCTCCAGTATTTTGGTTCTGGGGCGTGACACGGTTTAAGTGGTGGCTCATGCAGGTCTAAAAATTCAGAAGTGGGGGAGGGGTTTACCATATATTTTAGATGTCTCAATCATATTATTCCTTGATCTCCTCTAGTGTCAAATTTATATCCTTGAAATCTTGATTCAACATCTGCATTGATCCTCGATCAATCATGTCCGTCCCTTTGTTGATCCTTGTGTCATTTATCTTTTAGGGACATTGTTTCTGGTCCTTCTAATCATCCCGCTCGAGTTCCTCCAGTAGATGGACAACAACTTGATGCCCATCAAACCCTTGAGGTTCAGCCTCAGCATTCCGGGGCCGGTCCAGAACAGCTAAAAATGAGAAACCTCGGATCCAGCCAGTGCCTCCCATGCAACCAATACCTGAGACAAGAGGGGGCAACTGTCACGACCCGCACCCAAAAATCGGGCATGAGTCGTGGGTACGTCCAGCCTACGCCGCAGAATCGGCGGTAGAACGCTGTAAGGTCCGTTCTAGGTCAAACAAATCTATCTATATATCTCACAAAATCTGTCAATAATCTCTCCAAAAGGAGGGCAACCACACAATATATATATGAATAATCCTCTCCAAAAGGAGGGCAATCACGCAATATATATAATCTCTCAATCACAATAACTAGGGGAAGAAATAAAGCACGATATGATATCAACAAAGAAACAGAACCAAGAGAGCAAGACAATATCCAAAATACAGTCAAAGTCTATAATAGTCTACAACATCTCACAGCATCAAAAGAATAGGTACAATCATCCAAAATAAACCACTGGGAGCAACCCAGGAAACCTACCTAGCTAACTAGGGCGCTAAAGGCGTCTCCTCGGCGCACTCCTCCTCAGTCTCGGGGTCACGACCCTCGTCGACTCCCAGCCCGTAGAAAGTCGGGCAGAAATTCTCCGGATCCTCTGGAAAAAATAAGCCCAGCCA